>JAJEJO010000838.1:127180-253194 GCA_020662805.1 Glaucomys volans
GGTTAACAAGAACTAGGGAAAAGTGTGATCAGGGAGTAACTGTCTATGGTACAAGGAGTTTCGAATTAGTGATTAAATTTTTCTCAAATTAGATGATGCTAATGGTTGAACAACAGTGTCAACATGCTAAAAGTTGATTTTAACAATTTAGTAGGATAAACTTTAAGTATATCAGTTGTCCCATAAAACCATATTTTTTATTCTTGTACACATGCAGGAGCATATAAATGTGAATACTTATATATGTGAATCCTTATATATGCATATATATATAAATACATGTCTGTCTTGAAATGAAGTATATTGGTGTGGGCTCCAGGATAGCTTAACTTATAATTCTCATAAGTAAGTTTCACTACAACTCTTTCAGGTAAGAAATTACTTAAAAGCGAAATCCTATTTTAATATGTGAATACAAACATCTCTCATGTAGACATTGCAGCTTCATTACAAAGTAGAATAATTGAATGGAGGTCTTGTTTACTTTCTTAAGCATCCCAAAAAGTGGCACAATGTTTTTTCTGCAGTTACCACTTGCTTCTTGGTTCTTATTCTGTAACCCCTTTCTCTTTTCACATTGCGTTAATGCAGCTTCTATTTAAAATCACAACAAACACAGGCTATTATGTCCTAGGTTAAGGCTCTTTTCTTAACTTTCTACCAGAACTGACCCTGAACTTACCAAAGTTTTCAGAAGACATAAGATCATTTGGTTTTTGGTTAACACCATTGTTTTGTTAATAAATCTCAGCATGACAAAATAAACTTGAATAATTTTATTCAATAAAGAATGTTCTGATATATTTGTTTACTCACTCAAGTGTTTTTGGAACTTAGGATGGGTACATTGTCAACTATGGACAAGTTCATTCTTAAGGTCTTTATAGGATTATCAGTCAAGTGTTCTTGGGTTAAATTAGAAGTGTTGACTTTCTTATACTTCACTCAGAAATGCATACAGAAGTGAAATGTGTCCTTATGAAAATGGTATATTATCCTTGAATAAAATTCTGAAACCCAAATATGTAGTGAGTAAAGATGGGAGTTAACACTAGAGTTACACGATATTACTGAATTTAGCCTTTTTAGAATAAAATGATTAAAGCAAACTAAGTCATGCAAATTAAGAATATTCTATGGTTTATGCATACTGAAAATATCCAAAAGAATGAAGACAGTAAGCAAATCTATTAGGAAATCACTGCTATTAAGTATTAAAAGGCTAGTTTATACAGGATAATTAACATTTTCCATTAAATATTTGAAGGAGGGCAGGCAAACTTGGAGATTTATCAGTACTGAACTCTACTTGCAGTATATATTAGTCAGGAAGTTGAGGAAGAGAATAATGCACAACACTAATATTCACAAAAGCAGAGAATGAGAAAATATAGTTGACATCTTTTGATATAGGTCACATGGGCAAGTAAGTTGAAAATGAAAAAACTATACACACCTTATTCCTGGCTTTTGTGTTTCTCTTACCAAACCCTTGGTATTGACAGTATATCAAGGGAAAATATGTAATAAAATTATATGACAAAGAGAAGAGAGGTGGGACTTGGTTCAGCTGTACTACCCTTTTAAGAGACTCAATTAAATCCAGGTCTTCTTTCTTTAATTTAATAAATATATTAGCCATCCTTTGGTTACTATAACAAAATGACTGAGATAATTAACTTATAAAAAGAAATGCTTATTTTGGCTCAGAGTTTTGAGGTTTCCAATCCATGACTTATTAACTCCATTACTTTGACTTATGGAAAGGCAACAGGTCATGGTGGAAGATCATGGTGGTGCAGAATTCTTTGCATTACCATCCTGGAAGCAACAAAAGAGAAAAAGGCTGCAAACCTGCAATTCGTTTTGAGTGCAACCCTAGAATGACGTAGGTTCCTCTTACTAAGCCTCATCTCCTAAAGATTTTACCACCTCCCAATAGCACCACAATGGGGATCAGGCCTTTAAACACAAGGGCCCTTGAGTTACACTTACCCGAACTATAGCAATAAACAAAATGTGTATGCTTGTTATTCCAAATATAGCTCAAAGGTACTCAATTTACTCTATACTTCTAGTGAACAGAAAACTGTGTCATTTCTGGTTTTATTTCTATGGCTCTGTATATCAATGCCTCAAGATCTTTCCAGTGTAGGAGCTTATCAAACTTCAAATTGCTTATTGAAGCTTATTGTGTCACCCTATTAATGCAGAAAGTAACTGAGTATTTGAACTACAACCATATTTTACAATATGACATTTTTTTCAATATGACTTATTTTCTTTTGGAGACACTGAATTCAATTTTGGGGAATACTCAAATATTAGAATGTTTATTCAAGCTTTGGTGTCAAAAATATTACTCAGGCATGATGGTATGAAATGTAATCATTTTCAGTTCCAAGATACATAACAAAAACATGTTTGGTCAAAATGATAAGTTCTGATGTTTTTGATTAAATCATAGATAACTTTTGGATGAAAGTATTGTAACATATATGTAAAATAGATTAATAGCCTACTTATCAATTGCTTCCTAGCAATTTATAATTTGTGTAAGAAAAATATGAAATATATTTCACTACCAAAAGCTCGGTATTATTGACTGTATTTTCATAGAGAAAATGCTATTGTTCCGAATGGATAAATTATACGAACTATTCTTATCAGTAAATTTCACAAAAGTTCTCTACTATGTAATGAAAATAAAAGTAGAAGGCATAAAAGTAATTTAGTATTATCTCAAGGTATTTAATGCTTTTGACTTCTTATAGTGAATGATTTTTTAAGAACTTCAGTTATTTATTAACACACTATTTTGAAGGTCTCAATCCTACTACAAAAATAAGTCCATATGAAAAATAACAAATTATAATACTTTTATACAAAATAAGTAGACAATTGACTTCATTCAGCGTTACTTTGTTAGTCTTGTTTTACATATGTTATCATTTTTTTCAAACATATTTTCAAATGTATGTAAGTGTATTATATTGTATATTTACCAGCATTATTAAGGGTCTTCAGGTAGGTGATAAATGGGATAAACACAAAAAAATAGGCTTTGTTTGTTTAATAACTGAAGGTATCTTAGACAAATAGCTAAATTTTCAATTCAATAAATGCATCAATTATTAATTGATATTTATTCTAAGGAAAAACATTGCTGTGTTACTAATTTACATAAACAAGAGTGGGCTTTAGTCTTATCAGTTTGCAAGAACAAAATGCCATAAACTGGGTGGCTGATAATCCACAGAAATTTATTGCTTGCAATTCTGGAGGATGGGAAGTCCACAATCAAGAAACCAGCAGAGATAATATCTGGTAAGAGCGCACTTTTTGTTTCCTAATTGATGGTGCCCTCCCTCAGTATTCTGAAGTTACAAAAGGGACAGAAAAGCTCTCTAGACTCTCTTACAAGTAAGCACTAATCTTATTCATGAAGGATCTACCCTCATGACCTGGTCACCTTCCAAAGGTTCACATCCTGATACCTTCATATTGGTGATTATGTTCAACATATGAATTTTGGAGACAATAAACATTCAGACCATCACAGAAAGAAAAAGCAAAATTTAACATATGATATATTCCTATGAATTCCACTGGAAGAGTGCCACAATTCTGAAAATCAGAATTGTCAGCAGAAATACATATTACTTAAAATAGATGGAGAAAGTTGCAAATTTTAACTTGTTACAATAATGTATCCCACAACTGAATATGAGAGGAAATAAGTCAGTCTCCATTAGACCAGGAGATGGGAATAAGAGTTTGCAGAGAACAAAAACAGACAAATGTGGTTTTTTTTATATCTCACAAAAATTTATTTTGCCTATTGCAGTGGAAACCAGTTCTGTTTTAAAGATACATGTATCCAAAGAAGGCAATGTGTATAAGGAACTATTAAAGGTCTTAGGTTTTTACTCTACTTCTCAGCTAAGAATTAAGGCCAGTATAGTTTTATGGGTGGAGGCAGAAGAAATAAGATTACTGAGTCAAGGATCAAGTAAAGTTTATTTCTCATATTACAGGTACTACCTAGAATATTAACATTATTTTGGACCAGTTGTCCAAGCTTGAGTTCTCATAGCAGGACATGAAGGGGATCATAATATGAACTCACATACAGTGAATTTAATCATTAGAGATAAACTCAAAGCTTAGGAAAACCCAATCACTTAATGGGTGGCCATTGAATTTAACATTTTTGCCTAAAGAATGTTGTCTTGGTTATACTACAGAACAAATTAAATTGTCTCTTGCTGCACAGGAAGATATTATCTTCAATTTTGATGTATGTCTAGCATAAGAAACAACAATTTGGTACGGAATAAGTGCTACTGATAAGGCCTCTGCTCAAAAGATATAGAAATATCAATCACCCATGTAGAATTATCACATAATAATATTCAGAGCCAAGTCACAATGTTGCTATCATTGAATTTAATAGCGCATATCCCTGACAATTCTTTGAAGGATTGCATAATTTTATTGCATGTTAACCAAATTAGGACTAACTGTGATTGTGGCTGAATTGCAAAATGGTATGGAGAATCATATGAATTTTATCCATCAAATCATGCAGGCAAATATTAACTGTGTAGATTCAGAAATTCTGACCCAGAAAAACCAGGGTAGTAATACATGCAAACACTTGAAATCAGAGCAGAAGTAGAGCAAAGCAGATTATAAGTAAATTTGAGTTTCAAAGGGGCCCTAATTATTCTCTAGAAATGATGTACAGCAAGATCTAGTGCTGATAATGATCAGTATTAAGACCATTATAAATTGTCTCTAAAGATACAATATTCTATACCTAGTGATCTGTAACTTCTAAAGACTGTGCGGAATATCTGGTGTAAACAAGTTACTGAAAAAATCTCCAGTGACTTAATTTATAATTAATCAACTACAACTATTATTTGATTTGCCATTAATAGGCTTCTTTTATTCCTGTTTGTTTTTCATAGGCCCTGATATAACTATGACTAATTAATAGGATGTGGCATAAGAAGGCTTAATCATAAGCTTCTATACTGACTTAAATTACAATGATACATTGATAAGGCAGTGTTTTACCTGTGGGGGCAAAACAAGTTATAAATATGAGCTCAGGTATATCACAGCATTATACACTGTTTATAAAATGGAAATGGAAATGAAATTCATTTAAGGAAAAACATATATATATTATCTGTAGTGTTTTAGTCACCTTTTGCTTTGTTGGAAACAAAAGACCTTACAAGAACAGCATAGAGGAGGAAAAAATTCATTTGGGCTCATAGTTCCATAAGTTTAGTTGCTGGTTGGCTGACTCCATGGCTCTGGGCCCAAATGATTCAGAACATCATGGCAGAAGAACACGATGGAGGAAAGTAATTCAGGACATGGGAACCGTGATACAGAGAGCTCTACTCACCAGGGACAAGACATACACCCCACAGACATGCTCCCCTGAGACCTACTTTCTCCAACCACACTCTACTTGACTACAGTTATTGCCCATTTAAACTATACTAGTGGATTAAGACACTGATTAGATTACAGATTTATTAATGTAATCTTTTCACCTCTGAAACTACTTGAATTATCTCACACATGAGCTTTTGGGGGATATCTCATAGTGAAATCATAACACCTAGATATCCCTAAGTAGATTTGGTTGCAAGTTGGTGAATAAAAGATGATTCAATTCTAGAAGAAAACAGAGACCATTAATGTAAAGTCAATGGCATACCAAGGCAGAAATATGTAGGCAATAGATGTGGTTATGGGACACATAATATTTTTGAGTATAGTCCATTTTCCAAATAACATGATTTTTCTTAATATTGACATATGGATCAGATATAGATCCAAACTGCCAAATACTTTTGGGTGTATGTTAAGAACTAGTGAACAGTCTGAGTCAGGTTAAAATAATATTCCTGGAGGTTTGGTTGTATAACAAGAGAAATTTGCTAATGCCAAAAGGGAAAAGAAGAAAGGTTTTTTTTTCTCTTACAAGATACACATTGGGCCTAGAAATTGACCCAGAGAGGAAAAATAAGATCCAACAGCATTATTAACTGAAAATTTAGCAAAGCAACCATACTGATGAACAATGATGGGAGTATATCTTCTTTCAAGAATGACTATTATATATCATAATTAGCAACACATGTCATTAAAGCTCAGAGGCTAACTGATAGACTTAAATGCCAAAAAAAATAGTTTGTAGAAAAATTAAGGTAAATATGATTTATTAGAAATTCTATCTTTTGTTTTTGTTCTTTAATGACCTAGTTAGTAAAGATAAAAGAGACAATCTAATTTCCTTGTTGTGCTACCAATTAAGATCAGAAGCATAAATTAACAGCACTGTGTCACTCCTAATGGTAGGAAGAGTGATAGTGTTATCTAATACTTGGAAGCCTGTAGACACAAAAACTTGTTCAATGTATCTGAAATATGGTCACATTAAAAATCCAGACATCATAAAAAACATACAATGGCTTCTAGTCATAACACTTGTTATTGGGATATGCAGTCCATGCTAAGTTTATTTGAAAAAGAATTGAATATGATTTTGTAATTGGATTATACAATTATATATTTGCTACTGATTTATGGTGTGTCAATCACAAATTTTAATCACAGATACAGCTATGCTATGTAATATAGGACTGTCTATAAGCTCATTGATAGAATTAAATGAAAATATTACATAACAATGATTCTCAGGATAAGAAAACATTTGGAAACCATGATTGAGACAGATTTGAGACAATGCCTATGAAAAATAATAGGACAGAATAAGAGGAATGTTTAGGTTTAGGTGAATTGTGCACTCATAAACCCACACATATAAATTATATATGCATACATGTCCATCCACAATATGAAATTATTCAAATAGCTGAGAGAGAAAAAGAGTAACTGAGATGGTTAGAGAGTTAAGGAATTTAAATTTAAATCCATGTAAAGGAATATAGTGATGATTTAGATGTAGTAAATGAACTTCCCATTCCCCATTGGATGTCTTTAATGCTAGTGACATTGAGATTTTTCCTTGACATTTTACTATAGAATAATATTAAAAAATATTTGAAGATAAATAAAGAACAGATGTCTGAGAAGTTTTTAGGGTGGACTGTTCAAAGATGGACTGGAGAAGTATTATAGTAGCTTCTCAGCGATCCATCTTTTCCATTATTAGTATCACCACACTGTAAAGAAAAAACAAGTCAGGGACTGGTTTTAATATTTTTTGTAAATATACTAATAAGCTGACTTTTGAGGAAGTGGATACCAGGAATTGAACCCAGAGATGCTTAACCACTCAGCCATACCTCCAGGTTTTTTAAAATTTTATTTAGAGACAGGATTTTACTTTGTTGCTTAAGTCCTTGCTAAATTGCTTAGGCTGGCTTTGACCTTCTTTCTGATCCTCCTGCCTCAGCCTCCTAAGATTCTGGGATTACAGACATGTGCCACTGCATCTGGCTTATAACTGACTCTTGATGAACCATCTAATGATATTGTTACGAGGAGAATCTATATTCATGTAAGATTTTTAGATGCTCAGAGTTTAGCACTGCTCATAATAAATAAACCTAGTCTCTGTGGATTTAAGGACAATTACTTCCTAAAAAAAAGGCTTGTAAGACTCTTACATGGGTTGAATGTAATAATGGAGATAGTTCCTGACCAAAATTCTCCCCATTATATCATGTTATTCTCATTTAGCAATAACATCTATAATACTGGCCAAAGACCATGTCATATCTGGAGATGCATGCATCCTTTCCCTGCTTTGCTTATACTCTGTTATTTCTCATTTTCCTGAAGTTATTAGTAAAATTTGACACAATATTAGTAAAATTGTGCTAAGGATATTAAGAAAATCATATTAGATTAGATAACCTTTAGATGAAGTGTGACCTAAATCATCTCATAAAAAAGAGGAAGGAGCAGGAATGACCCATACAAAAAGGGCATCTCTATACTAATGAATATGACTGATTATTGAAGTATATCTCCTTCAGTTATCAATAAAGTGATAACTAACTTATCAGATTTATTATGCATTTTATTAAGGTTCAGTATGGTCAAATTCTATAAAGTCTGAAAAGTTCTTTTTTTCAGTGCATTTTTAATAGAAAAACTTAGCATTCTTGTGAACCTTAGCCTCATTAATCTTACACCAAATTTCCAAGGTCTCTATAACTGCCAAATAATGACTGCAGTTTGTGGCCCCAGGACCTGTAGCAATCATCACTGGGGTGTGTACCTATCAATATTAACTTGATTGTTGCAAAACGAACCTTGCCGTGAATAAACATAATATTTGATGAACTGTGTGTGTTCCCACACTCTGTGGTCACAACTCTAATGGGCTGAATCCTTCAGTTGTCAAATTTGATTCCCTATTGAGTGTTTCAGTTCATTACTAGAGCCAAGATTCTACTCTGACCCTCTGATTAGCTTGACTGGAAATTCTTTACATGGAAAAAGTAGCTTAGTTATGCTAGAGTTCACCAATTTTATGTCAATTTCATGGGCTACTTGCTACTGACCCTAAAAATAAACAGTCAAGCTGCAGTTGGTTGCCATTGACCAACTAAATATTTTTTAAATATGTTTTTTTGTCTACTTGCTACCATTGCCATAAAACAATCTATGCAGACATTTCCTGGGAATGTGAGAATTCATAGGAAATTCTATTCTCAAAATTAATCTCAAAAGTATACTAATAAATACTGATGTCACATATACTATTGGTTAAAGTAGGATACATTCTTATTCTCCCATTCCCCATCTTCTTAGTAGTATTCTGCTCAGTTAAGGGCATACTCTGCTTTATTTGGATCAGTTTCTAAATTTATGTCCATTATTTTCAAGGTAACCTCACCTAGGGCATCAGAGCATATGAACAATGAGAGTCTGTAAAGAATTTGGGGTATTTCTTTTAACACTATAATGTCTCTATAGTTATCTGTAAGTATGTTTTCAGTTACAGATCCAATCTCAACTTTTGTTGTTACTGGCAAATCTTGCAGAAGAATAATGATACTCAGTTCTATCATGTAATGGCAAGATATCTGAGCAGTTGAGAATTGTGAATCTTAAAACTTGGACAATGTATACTTCCATTTGGTAATAGAAAAGTGCTTTGTATTATTAGGACAGGTATATGCAGTGAATCTCTAGGATATGTAGCCAGTGACTCTGGATGCACTAGGGACTCATGAAATATATACCAGTATTAACTACAGGTTTTCCAAGTATTTATAGATCAGAAAGGAGAATAACATTGTAATATAGTTATATAAATGACCTGACTAGAGAATCATTTATTATCCAGGTCCAAAGGAAAAAATTATTATTTTTAACACCACCTTATATAATTTAAGTTTCTGAATGCAAAACAGAGTGTTAACATGAGAAGTCTTAATGATTTACTTTTTAGAGAATTTCTAAGAACTATTTTGCTGATTATTTGTAGACAATGTATTATGATAGATAAAGTTACATGAATTTCTATAAATGATGCTGTAAGACTGGAGTCCTCAGATTACAAACTATTACTAGCAAATGGAGAAAGGATTATGCTACCATTTGTAAAATTGTAAGACTCTCAAACATAGTAGGAGATCTTGTATGTGAGAAATACCATATGAACACAACTTACCTTAATGCTGATAGCTAGTATAATAAAATATTAATAAAACATTAATAAAAGTTACATGAGCAAGGTATGTTCCTGCACTCCTGTAATCCCAGCGACTTGGGAGGTTGAGGCAGGAGGATGACAAGTTCAAAGCCAGCCTCAGAAAAAGTGAGGCACTTAGCAACTCAGTGAGACACTCGCTCTAAATAAAATATAAAATAGGCCTGGGGATGGGGCCTAGTGGTTGAGTGTCCCTGAGTTCAATCCGGTACACACCCCGAAAAAAAGTTATATGAAAGTATCATATTAGCATGATTTAAAACTTCTTGGGTATTAATTTAAACTAAAACACCATCTACATGGTAATCAAGAACAAGATCAAGTTCACATATATAAATCATCTAAATCTCTTAAAAGTATTCAGCATGAAATTGGACTAAAATTTAATTCACAAGAATCATAACAAGTTCCTCAGTTAACTTAAGAGCTAATATAGCTGAGCAAAGAAAGAGAAGCTGCTTTGGGAACATGCCAAATAGTATATGTGAAAGTGTGGGTTTTTTTGTATATACTATACTATATGAATGTTCATATTAATTTTAAGAAATCAGTTTTTGAAAAATGACAAATAATATATAAGCATCTGTCTAAAGAGGTATAAAATCATACAGCACATTAGATCATTAAGAACTTTAAAGGTCAGGTTTAGAGTTATTTTATAGTCTGATTAGTTGCTTAAAAGTTTCATAAGTTAATTTGTAGTATATTTAGATTAAGAAACATAACGCAGAGAAAACAAAAAAAACTGACACAATTTAATATCATAGTGTTGTGAAAAACTTGTTGACAATATTTGTCAAAAGTGGTGTGGAGATTCCTCAAAAAACTTGGAATGGATCCACCATTTGACCCAGCTATCCCTCTCCTTGGCCTATACCCAAAGGACTTAAAATCAGCATACTACAGTGATGCAGCCACATCAGTGTTTATAGCAGCTCAATTCATGATAGCTAGACTGTGGAACCAACGTAGACGCCCTTCAATAGATGAATGGATAAAGAAACTGTGGTATATATACACAATGGAATATTATTCAGCCATAAAGAATAATAAAGTTATGACATTTGCAGGTAAATGGATGGAATTGGAGAAGATCAAGTTAAGTGAAATAAGCCAATCCCAAAAAACCAAAGGTCAAATGATTTCTCTTATAAGTGGTTGATGACACATAATGAGGGTGGGGGGAGGTACAGGAAGAATGGAGAAGGGATGGACTGTATAGAGGAAAAGGAGGGGTGGGGTGGGGTGGGGAAAGAAAGATAATAGAATGAGACAAACATCTTTACCCTATGTATACATATGAATAGGCAAATTATATGATTCTACTTTGTGTACAACCAGAAAAATGATAGTTGTACTCCATTTGTGTACAATGAACTAAAATAAAAAATAAAAAAATAAAAATAAATAAATTAAGTTCAAAAAGAAAATCCTCCCCCATATTTGAGACTACCTTAAAACACAATAAACATGGAAAAAAGGTATAAGAACATGAAACAAGGAAAAATTATTGACCAAGGTTATTGAATAACATTAGAATATTTTTACTCAGACCTGCACTATTCTAGAATTTCAATAATATTACTGATGTGTTAAAATGCCCTACAAAGTAAAAAAATTTAAGAATAACAAGTGTGAATCATTTATTTGACACATAAGCTTTCATTTTTCAGAAACATCTCAATCTTGTAGCCATAAAGCCACAACATGTACTCATCTGCATAAAAAATGTAGAAAATTCGCAGTATTGCAATCAAATCTTAATATGTTGCCCAGAATTAGAAATCAATAGCAGTTTTTCTTATGAGCTATTTCATCCTTTCTTTTAAGTCCTTTACATTAAATATATATGGAAATTTTTACATACTTATAGTTCTAAGTACTATATGAAATAATGAATTCTATTTCAAAAAATTTCAGCAGATACAAGTAAGGGATGCAATAATGTCACTGCACAACTCATGGAACTCTTAAGGAGTAATGTGTACTTTGTTTTTTACAGCACTGTGAAAGTGCTACAGGATAGCATTTCAGTTTTACTACAATTGTTTGTTGCCTTGTACATTGCCTTTTTTTTTTTGAGATAAAAATCTTTAATCCACTTAATTGGTAAGTGTTTAAAAGTCTCTACAATAGACACTCCCAGCAATGACAGAGACATAAACAATTTCCTATTACTGCTAATAGGCATAATATTTTCACAAATGTTTCAGCAAAAGAATTTAGCAATACATATTGTTTGACTGTTTCTATTAATTTTTTCTTAAGGAACCATCGTAGGGGTTGATTGCCTTGTTGCTGTACATTGCCTTGTTGGCTTGTACAGCAATCACTGAGGCTGCCTACCTATGATGATGTGAAAAAGTCAGCAAAGCATAGTTCTGCCAAGTCACTTTCTCTTACAAAATCCTCCTGGCATCTATCAACTATTTCTGGAAATTTGGTGATGAGTACAAAGCAACTCTGAATAAATTTAAGCTAATTTCCTTGTATTACCCTATCTGTATATGTTACTAGAATCATTTCAATGGGACTGAAGTGTATTTCTTCAAGTAGAGTTCATTCCATAATGGAGTTTATTGCACAGTTCACAATAGGAACCCTCAACTTTTAGGTCTTGTACAAATGTAAGGAAGACTTGATACTAACAATACAACATTCTTTCTATTATGTTATTTTACAAAAAACTTCTTCACAATTTAAATGTGAAGAGAATAAGACATTCTTTGAACAGGTGCTATGATTTAAAGACCTACTCTTAAGGCTCCAATTCTTCAAATACTCCGGATTTATAGTGTGCTGTAAGTTTCACAACTTAGTCTGTCAAATTTTATCTAGCTTTTTCAGACTTTTTATTCCCTCTTTTATGATCCCTTACTCATTGATCTCAGTATCAATTATATAATAATTAATGTTTCTAAAAAAAGAAATTGTCACCTCTTCAAATCCATTTGCAAATCTTCATACATCTGTGTCGCCAAGGTCTACCACCTTGATTTACATTTTTTATTCACAAATACAAGAAAAGAATGAATGGGATGAACATTAATCTTATTTTTCCATTTTAAAGTACCAGTTGGTTAACTAAATGTTCTCTTATCTTCCCTGTTATATTTCACACTTAGTTTCATAAAGTAGATAATTTCTGACATCATTTCAAGCATTACATTCTGTTACAAAATGTATAATATTTCAATTATATGTCCAGAAGATGTAAGAAAATACAAGGAACCCAAGATTTTTCTGGTGCCTAGAATGAATATGACATCCAGTATGCATTCAACAAATGTTTGTTTTATGAAAGATTGGGTTAAAAAAAATTCCTTGCCTATAAGAAACATTCAATGAATGTTAAGAACAATTATTTCCATCACTATAATATAATGACTTAAAAGAACACTCAATGTTTTTCAGAACTGTGCATTTATGGAAGATGATACAAAGAGATCTCATGCTGTCTGTATGAGACAACCACACATAATCATCCATACACACAAACACACACAATTATACCGGTAAGTGAATTTCATGACAGCTTCTCAAGACACACAATATCCTAAATCCTCCCCTATGGTCTCCACCAAATCCCTTCTTTTTATGCTTTTATGAGTGTATTACAGATATAATTGATAGTTGGGTTCAATTTGACATATATCATACATGCGTGGAATTGAATTACTCCATTTCAGTCCCCAGTGCCCACCCCTTTCCCTGCCCTCCTCCCTCTACCTGTTCCCTTTCCTGGTCTTCCTTCCAATCATTTGTTTACTAATTTTTAATTGTTGCTTTATAGATACACATAAAGGTGGAATTCACTGTGGTATATTTATACATTTACATAGCATAATTTTGTCAAATTCCTTCCACATTTCTCCCCCTTTCCTGTCATCCCTCCTCTCAATCTCCTTCCACTGATCTTCCTTATCCAAGAACATAGGTGGTCTTTCCATATTCTAATGTCTACTTCAATTTCTTTTTTAAGTGTTCTATAATTTTCATTGTAGAGTCTTTCATATCCTCTGTTGGCTTAAATACCAAGTATTTTATTAATTTTTTTAGGTTATTGTGAATGGGATAATTTTCTTGAAGTCTGTCTCATCAGAAGCTCTATTGGAGTTTAAGGAACTCATTGATTTATATATACTGATCATTCATGTATCCTGCTTCTTTAATTAATTTGTTTATCATCTCTAGAAGTCTTCTTATAAAGTTTTTTTAGATCATCTAGATATAGAATCATATCATTAGCAATTAGAAACAATTGGACTTTATATTTTCCTATTTATATCCCTTTAATTTTCTTCTCTGACTCAAGTTTGAAGAACTATATTGAACAAGAGGGGCGAGAATGCACATCCTTGTTAATTTTTTTCTTCATTCATTATGATGTGTCTTTGGGTTTGTCATTCATAGCCTCTGTAATGTCAAGGTGTGCTCCTTCTGTTCCTAGCTTCTCCAGCATTTTTAACATGCATGGCTGTTGGATTTTTATCAAGGGTCTTTTCTGTATCTATTGAGATAATTACAAAATTCTTGTCCTTAGTTATATTTATGCAGTGAAATACATTTATTGATTTGTGTCTGTTGAATCAACCTGCATCCCTAGGATGAAACCCACTTGATCATGGTATACCATCTTCTTGATGTGTTTTTAATGTGTCTTGTTAATATCTTACTAAGGATTTTTGCATCTATGTTCATTGGGTATAGTGCTCTTTCGTTTTCTTTCCTTAAGGTATCTTTGTTTGGTTTTGGCATCAAGATTGTACTGGTTTCATAAAATGGATGTGGATGTATTCCTTTCAGTTTCATGAAATCATTTGAGGGAGACTTGTGTTCTTCTTTAATGGTCTTGAATAAATTTGGCTGAGAATTCATTTGGCCTTTTTAATTGCTATTTCAATTTCATTGCTTGATATTGGTCTGTTTAGGTTTTCTGTATCTTCCTGGTTCAGCTGGGCAGATTATATGTCTATAAATTCATCAATGACTTCAAGTTTTTTCAGTTTATTGGAATACAAATTTTCAAAGTAGTTTCTAATGATCCTCTGATTTCAGAAGTGTCTGTGGTGATATCACCATTTTCATCTACAATTTGGTTAATTTGGGTCTTCTTTCTCTTGGTTAGTTTGGATAATTGTTTGTCAATCTTGTTAATCTTTCCAAAGAACCAAGTCTTCCTTTATTCATCCTTTGCATTGCTTTTATACATAATTTTGTAAATTTTGTCTCTAATGGTAATCATTTCATGTCTTCTACTTATTTTGGCATTAATGTTCTTCCTTTTATAAGATCTTGAAATGTAGAATTAGTTCATTTACTTAGGATCTATTTTTTCAAAATAGGCACTAAATGCTATAAATTTTCCCATTATAACTGCTTTTATATTCTACAAGAGATTTTTATGTTATATCTTTGTTCTTGTTTGCTTCTAAGAATTTATTGATTTCTTCTCTCATTTCTTCTATGATCCATTCCTCATTTTAAAGAGTATTATTTAATCTCCATGTGTTTATATGATTTCTATAATTTTTCTTGCTATTAATTTCTAGTTTCTTTCCATTATGTCTGATAGGGTACATGAGATTACATAATCAAGGGAATATTTGCTGATTATGAACTAGAATATGGTTTATTTTTTAAGATTCCAGGATATGCTAAGAAAATTAATTTAGCTGATTCTGGATGCAATATTCAGTAGATGTTTGTCTTCATTTTGGTTTGTTTGCTACATTTAGTTTGGTCTTGATTTCCATTTAGTTTAGAGGCTCTTATAGTGATCTGGGAGCTTTGGGGTTTTCTTTGGAGTTCTGTGTGCAGTATATTGTTAAGTATTTTTTGTAGCGCTAGCTTAGTGGTCATGACTTCTTTTAGTTTATCTTTAATATGTAAATTTACCCAACGCTGTCTATTCTGAAAGGCAGCTTGTCTGGATACAGTAATCCTTACTCATTCCAGGCCCTCATTGTTTTTAGGGTCCCATTTGAGAAGTCAGAAATGAGCCTTATTGGTCTGCTTCTGAATATGATCTGATGATTTTTCTCTTGCAATTTTTAATATTATTTCCCTATTTTCTGTGTCAGGCATTTTGATTACAACATATCTTGGAGAGATTCTTTATCTTGTCTATTTGGGGTAACTATATGCTTCTGGATGTGTATGCCTATCTCAATTCTAAGATTAGGATTTTTTTCTGCTATTATTTCACTGAAAGGGTTATTAAATGCCATGCCCACCACTATTCCCCTCAGTGCTTGACACAGTTCCACTGGGAATAATGAAGATTCTTGCATCTTCTAATCTTCTGGGAAATGTGAATGTGGCATGCTCCTTCTTGCTTTTGTGTTATTTTTACTGTCAATGATGTAATATTTGGGTGTCTACATTTACAGATTTATAAAGAAAATCAGACATTAAATGAATTAGAACATAAAAACAACACTATTCAACCCTTAACTAGTTTCATATGGATTTGTTATGGTATGGCATAATGGCAAACGACAAAGATTACAAAACTTGCCCTTTTTACAGAGATTAGCAAGGCAGGGGCCTTTGTGGTGTCACATGGCTTGTCAGCAGAAATTAACTTTCATTTTACAATATAATAGATGGATTAGAATATGCTGTCGCTCTTACTTACACCAAAGAGAAGTGCCTGTATGTGGTTAAACTGTCTGGCACCTACTGATTATTAACCTAGTTATTAACCACATAGTGCAAACTTAGATAATTTTCATGGAATGGCTTCTGCACATGATATTCTTAGTAATATAGAAAGTAGAACTAGTTAAAGATAAAATAGAAGATTACTTAAGTATATTATGAGAACTGATAATATTTAATCTACTAATATGTCTTGCCTATTTCCTTATAACTTACGTCAGTTTCCTTTTTTGTAATCTCAAGACACTATACTCAAGAGAAAAGTTAACATATAGAATAGTGTGTGGAAAAAATAAAGTTAGAACTTAGCATCAGATCTCCGAGTCTGTGTTGCTTTGTTCTCCACCTCCCCAGCACCATCCCTCTCACCAGGACCCTGGGACCCCTGCTAGAGCTGGACCCTGGCATTTAATACTCAATATGTATCTCCATGCTCTCTTCTATGCCAATGATTTTCAGGTATGGTATCTTGATGTCCCAGTGTTCTGGTATATCATGATTAGTCTTTTAACTGCTTTTTTTTCTTTATTAGATACCAAATATTTAAGTTTGTATACCTTGTCTTCAAGACCTAAAGTTTGGACTTTAAGGCTGAAAGTTTGATATTCCATGCAATTTAATTTTTTGCTGTTACTTTGAAGTGATTTTTAAATCTGATTATATCTTTTATTTCTAAGAATTCTGATTGATTTCTTTTCAATAGCTTTTTTCCTTTATTGAAATGGTCTTTCATTTCCTGAACCTGCTCTCTTATTACTTAGACCTCCTTTTAGTTCTTTGGACCTATTAATGATCAGATTTTTATAGTCATTCTCTGGAATTTCATCCACTTCCATATCTGTGGGTTCATTTGTTGTGAATTTGGGGGTGCAATTTGCCTATTTCCTCACATTTTCAGAGGTCATGGGCTTTTGTGTGCTTCAGTTGAGATGAATTACCCTTCCTTTTTATGCATGTGAGCTTTTGATGTTTAGTTATCTTTTTGTTCTAAGGTCTTCTCTCTGATTCTGTTCCATTAGTAGATGTCCAGGGTAGGACCTGAGATCATCCTGTAGTTGTTCTTACCTGGAGCCTGATCACTGGCTCCTCTATTGAAGCGTTATAGGGGCTTAAGTGGGGCTATTAATAATATATATACATACTATATATATATAAACATTATGCATAATATTTATATTTGGAGATGTATAATTATATTAATATATTACATGTGCTATCTTTGGGAATAAATATATTTACATATATTCTTATATATTAAATATGTATTATACATTTGGTAATATATTTATACATTATAATTAATATATTTCCAAAAATATCCATAATTAACAAAATTCCTTTCAATACATATTCTTAATTCTGATATGATTTTCTTGGAATCACCTGGACGAAATTATACGATATCTTGTGTGAAAAATAAATTACCAGTCTTTATTTTTCTTTCACAAAACTCATCATTTAGTTGAGTATCATAAATTACCTTCTTCACAAATATGTGATACTTCATTACATAATAAATTCCAATGAAATACATTAAAATAATTGATCAAGATATTATGACAAAATATTCGAATTTCTTTTATTTTATATTTTATTATCTTCAAGATTTCACCCACATGATTAAATATTCAGGCTGGTATTAATCTTTAATAACTTCTTATTCTTTGGATCATTTCTTAAAATTAAATATAAAATATTTTTATTATATAGAATTGCTTTAAATTTGTATTAATTCTAAGAAATAATATCCTTTCTAATATTTAGCATTTCTATTTATGATTTTCCCAATTAGTTTTTACATACATTATACTAAATTAATATCTACCTAACTAAATATTTGTTTTATTTCTGTACTAAACGGGCCAGCATTGTAAATGTACTAGGTTCATTTTGTAACTATGAATGATATTCAGATAATTTGATTTATGTTGTATTTAGCTACTTGCATGAACACTTATTTCACATGTCACCTACCATTGCATGTACTGTATTCTTATAAAATTTATATAATATAGAATATTGCTTCCAGACTCTATGATATCATCGTTATTATCTTCATGTTGTGTTGTAGTGGCCAGAGAGTTCAGTTCCTTTCCAGGTCATCCCATGACTGCCAGTTCTTATTTTTGTTCTTCCTCAGACCTTTACTCATTCTGCTTTTGTTTCAATCACTTGCTTTCCTCTTCAACAATTAGTAAGCCTAATTTCCAGAGCTATCATGAGAGTTATCATACAATTGTTTTTCTTCAAATCTTGTTCAGGAAAGATTTTTCTCTATTTTTTGTGATTTTTAAAAAGTCGAATTTGAAGAATCTAGCTTCTCATACTACTTCTACTTTCTCTTCACTCTATCTTTCAGTACTGTTGAATCCCTTAAGTTCTATACATGTACTGGTATATTTATGATTCACTTTTTTCTCCTTTTTAGTAACACATGCCACTTTTTATAAGGTAAACCTACTCCATTTATTCTCCTCCTTCAAAGACAAAGATTAGTGAGTCAAGATACCTTTCCTTGGGGTGTGTACCAAAATGTTAGTACCTTGTAGAAATTCCAAGTCATTTGGAATTGCAAATTCCAAATGCAATTTGGAATTCCAAATGCAATTTCAGTTGCATTGGGAAAGAATAGGTTAGAAACAATTATTGACTTGAATACATCATGGGAGGTTAGAATAGTTATCTGGAAGAATGAACAAAAATTAACAAAATTAGGTAAAAGAAAACATGAGGCTATGTATAAGAGATGCTATCAATCTTACATGTACCTACAGAGGGGACTTGTTGATCCACATGTGTGTTGATTTGCATGCTAATCTTGGATCCAAAGAAATAAGAAACTAGTTGGAATAAAGTAGAGAATATGGACAGGGAAATTAAAATCCATAAGGGTGAATGAAGAAGAGATTCTTGGTAACCGCCGCATGACCTGATTAGCAGAGACAAGCAATCTATTTGTCTCTTTTCAGAATTTAGGAGAACTGGTATTTTGTATTCCACAGAAGCATTCATGTACTTGATAATTGCTTAAGAAGGAACATGTTCTCTTATAAACAATAATGATCCCCAGTATGTCCTGAGAATGAAATGATTCCTTTAATAGCTCTTGGAGTTTGGAACCTGCAGAATGCTGAGTGCTCATTAAGATAAGCTATAGGGCACAGCTTATAGGAAAGTGCTGTCTTGGAAAGATACATAAGTTATGCATGAGAAGGAGAGAGGTGAAGAAAAACAATGTTCCTAACATGAACAAGGAGTAAGGATATTATAAGAGGATTCTACCTTGAGCTACAACTGTTTTGCTAGGGATTCAGTTGCAAGTACTAATATTAAAAATATCCACTGGGATGGGAACTAAAAGTGTTCCATTAAAGGAAGTGTATATCTGAAATTCCTTAGTCTCTCTTTACTTCATTTTATATTAGCATATCTTCATGAATAACTTTAACTTTTTGATTCCATATAAAAATAAAATTCATTCCAATAAGAAACGAATTGTAAGATTCATTAAGAAAGATTGTAAATTTCAGACAAAAATCTCTCTTTTTTCAGCAACTGTGTCCCTGACAAACAATATATTTACATTATCATCACTGGTCAAATTGGAAAATAAATGTTTACTCTATAGATACTTCAGAGTTTTGTTTTTGTGGTTACTTTCTTTTATTCTGTTGCTTAAAGTGTATCAGGTGTAATGTATTTATTTTATCTTTTAAGTAGCTAGATGTCACTGTGACAATTTTACCTCTTTTAAATCTTCATTATCTATCTCTACCCAGAAATGAATTTGTAAGGAAAAAAATTCTCAAGCTTTATGTTGAATACTCATCGTGCTTTCCATTTTATGTGATTTAAATATTCAGAGATATTGAATATCCTTTCTTCGCGGCCCAATCTAATTAGTTATGCCACTTATAAAATATTGTTTATTGTGATTTTTAGAGTTTTTCTTCTTTCCTGCCTTCTTCCTATTTATGCTCTGAAGTTCCTGTCAAATTCTACATTCAACTTCTAATTTAGATCACCTATGGCCGAGGGTGTATAAGACTCTGGGACCCTGGTTATTCCCTGTAGTTTCATACAAAATTGCTTTTTATTACTACAAAATAGGAGTGAGAATGTAAGCTCTGTCATTTTGGTAAGCTAAACACTGAACGATAAGATTACAGTGCTTGAGGAGATTTTTGTCTTGTAACTAGTCACTGTCCAAATGAACTCTCACAGTGAATTGACTCAAGAAAATAAAAGACTGTCTTGGAAAATAGACACTTGAGTGTTTGCAGTGACAGGGAGACCCATCTGGGAAAGGAGCCAGTCATGCAGACACCCAGGGTATGCAATATGTTCATTTTCCCACTTTGATTTCTGGAAAACTTGTGAGGACAGCTGAATTAAATGAAGTTCTAGATGAAGTTCTATGCCAGTTCTTTTATTTGGAGCACTGGCCTAGTGTACTCCAGGGATCAAGAGGGTAGGAAACTATTTCATCTAGAGATCTACAGATATGTCTCATTGTGAGGTTTGTATCTGCCTTAGAGCATGTAGTTGACACACATGTTTGCATCCTGCAAATGCTGGACTTCTAAAAGTAACACTACTTTAAAATTTTCTAAATCTAGCATATGGTAATTTTGAATTCCACAAGGAGAAGAACAATGAAGCTTAAATGCCTGTTAGTGAAAATGGTGAAATTATGATGTGTTCATAAACATACAAATATTACACAAATTCAGAAGAGGAAGCAAATACCTAAATTTAAAAAAAAAAATCAGGAAGCCTTTCTGAAAGCTTTACAAAGCACAGAATTTCTTCTTCCATGGATCCAAAAGGGCATGTGAAGAGAGAGAGGGATATTTACCCTATTATGGTAAGCTGGGTGTGACTATATCTGCTTCCAGATGATGTTCCTGTTGGTTCCATTGTCTATCTCCTTCTTTGGGTGATACCTGAAGTCATTTTTAAAAATTTATTTTTAATTTACAAATAATCACTGCAAATACTAAATGTCAAAACCACACTGAAAATAAATGAAGCCTTTTCAAGTTTAGACATTGAAAAGGTTCAAGCAAAGCTGTAAAAATTTGTTGCAGGAAAGTCCTATATTAAGTTGAGGATTAGTTGGGAGACATGGAAATCACATGCAAATGAAGTATTCTAAAATTACTTGGATATGTATGTATATGAACAGAGACAATATATGCACTATGTCAGTATATATAATACACACTATAGTAACACACGTATATATATTTTCTTCATGGTCCATAGTCCATAATTAGCATTCTACTGTTAGGGAAAGAATAAACATTTTATAATGTCTGTATTATTATTCTTTTGCTTCTATATCAAATTAACAGAAATTTATTTGCTTAAAACAATACAAATTCATTATCTTACAATTCTGTAAGTCAGAAATCCCACAAGAATCTCATTTATCTAAAATCAAGGTGCTGGCAGGGCTGTGACCCCTCCTGAATGCTCCAGGGAGTATCTGTTTTCCAGTCTTGTTAGCTGGTAGAAGTCATTTGATTCCTTGGCTTATGACCTCATCTTGCATCTTCAAAATTAGCAATATTGAACATTTATAACCCTTATTCTATAGTCACATACCTCTTTCACTAACCTCAGCTGAGAATGACATTCTCTCCAAAGTTGTATGATTACTTCTTAAAATTTTTTGCACATTAAGTAAAATGGTAATAGGTTCCAGGCATCAAGGTGTAGACATCTTGGAAGAGGGAGGAGTAACTATTCTGCCTATTCTACCTTCAATAGTATTGTCCACAGGACACTTAGCTATTAATATTAAAAGTTGATGATGTCTTTAACTGCTTGAAACACACCTAAAATCATACGAAACTTTTTAATTAATGTCTTTATCAATCTCTAATACTACAATTTTAAATAAAAATATGTAAAATCTGAAATGAAACCTGGGAAGATACCCTCACAAATTACCTTTAAAAAAAAGATGTATTTAGTTAGAATACTAAATTTCACCAGAAAGCATTATTCTCATTGAAAATGTTTACTTGAATGAACTACAAATATCAGTGTGTTTTAAAATTCATTATAAATCTAGAAGTACACAGAAATTTAAATTAATTAGCAAAGATTATGAGCCCTAGAAATGAAGAGTTCTTTTGCTAATATTATTCCCAATCTCAGAGAGAGAGGTGTGAATTTTCCAGGGAAGGGATTGGAGAGTTCACCTGGTGCCCACATTCTCAGTGAGGAAGTATTAACCATAAGGGAGTGAAAATTGGCTCTTGAAAGTGAAATAATTGTACTGTTTTCATGTAGAACACAAATAAATAAACACAGTGTATAGACAGATACCCAGTGTATCTGTGGCATTGAAATGCCATGAAAGAGACATTCAGGAAAAAAACGGTAAACATTTTGAGAACACTGCCCTACTAAGAGGAGACCTTAAGCCAATGGCTCAAGGAAGGACAAAAGTGGCTAAGAAAACCTTTATACGTTCAAACACCTCTCTGAGAGTGAGGCAGCTACTGTAAGAGGTCTTAGGACAGGCTAAGAGAGGCGCAAGAGACCTTCCAAGTGGGATGGGGGGACCCCAAAAGCGCATCCCAGAGGTCCTTAAAAGATAGGAGACAGCATGGACACTGATGGGACCTCCCTGCAAAGCACGAAAGGCTGTTCCAGTGTGTGCAGGAGTTACACCCTGACAACACTGTGGCCAGGATAGAAGAGCTGGCAGAAATGTCTCTAAGGTACTCAGGGCTCTAACTGATAACAAGGCAGTGACATCACCGTTGAGAGAAATCTCTAAGGAATGCAGTGGTAGAAAGGGCCATGCAATGAAAGGGGAGATAGAACTTTCAGAGGTGGAGAAGCCATGAACTGATCTGGGGAGCAAAGTGATCTCCATGTCAGACTGAAAGCCAGAGCTGGGTTGCAGGAAATAGCCAAGTCTCAGGCATCTATGAGATCTACTTCAGATTTTAAAAATCCCCATCTAACTCTCAAAACATGTAAGCCATGGTGAACTATATCTAATTAAAGTTGTAACAAATCCAGTATATTAGTTTTCTATCATTGCATAGCACATTATCACAACTTAGCTGCTTAAAGCAACCCATTTATCATCCCTAGGTATTTGAGTCAGAAGTTTAAATGTGTGTCCTCCTATCTCTTAGGCTTCTATAACCAAATTCTGTA
This sequence comes from Glaucomys volans, assembly GCA_020662805.1. Classification (NCBI taxonomy): domain Eukaryota; kingdom Metazoa; phylum Chordata; class Mammalia; order Rodentia; family Sciuridae; genus Glaucomys; species Glaucomys volans. Next base: position 150,747 of record JAJEJO010000838.1, read on the forward strand.
TCCTGGATGACCTATGAATAACACACATTCACTTCCTGGAGTTCTGAAAGTTGGGGAAGGTGCCTGCAGATTTGACATCTAGCAAGGGCCACCTTCCTCATAGAAAGTGCCTTCTGATTATGTCCTCACAAGATGGAAGACATGAAAGGTCTTTATTGGATGTCTTTACAAAGGGCACTAATCCAATTCCTGAGGGCTCCCCCCTCATCACCTCATCTATTCCTAAATTCCCCTCCTCCCGATATCAGAACATTGAGGGTTAGGATTTCAAAATGTGAACTTGGTGAGGACAAAATGGACATAATCATGGAGACCACAGCAGTGCAGCTTTATTGGGTCCTCCAGTGCTGCTTTGTCCTAGCTGTTGCCCAGGCAGGTGCTCATGGTTCTTCTCTTCTTCCCTCTCCAGTCTAATTTCTTTCCCATGAGCTATACTATTAAAAAAAAAAAAAGGTTTGTGTTATTGTTACTAATCTTACACCAAGGAATGGCTGCTGATAAATTCAGGTCTATGGAACACAACCTTAAAATTATTCCCATCTATCAAGAGGCCACTATTGTATTTTCCATTGAAAATTATGAACCCCCTTGTTCCATACTCCCCTTTTCTCCTTACAAGCTCACTTACAACATTATAAAATGAGTTCCATATAATAGCATTTATTCCATTGACTATAATTTAACATGTAATAATAATGATGAACTCTATTTCCAATGCTGAAAATGATTTCCTAAATATTCTGCAGCAATAGAAAAATAAATGTCCATAAAATGACTTCTCTTAATTAAAAATCACATTATCTCCCCCTGCCGACCTCAGATTTGCCTGTATTTGAATTTCTTACAAACGATAAATTTTGTCATGCTTTACTACTATAAGATCTGATCTACTTCCTAAAAACTTTCAGAGTAGAAGTTTCCACTTCAAAGGCTCTCAAATCTTCCTTTCCAAAGTTCTAGCAAGTCACAGGCTACCTTTAACTATCTTATCCTAAGCCAGCATCCATACAATTTTCAAAGTCAGAACTAAATATAACTGTTTCTGCCATTTGCAGCCTAAATATAAATGCTTTACACATTACTATTCCCAAGTGTAATTGACAATTCAAACACCCAGAACGAACAACAAACTCTGTCAATACTTCTGCTGCCAACAGAGTTTTAATAGTCTCTGGGGAAGAAATGCAGACACACACACACACACACACACACACACACACACAAATTAGAGGAAAAGAAGAGAAGGAGAAAGCATATTTGTTGTAGTTCACCGAGTCTTGAGTTAAATCCATACCAATTTGCAGAGTCTAACATCTATGATGTCACTTGGAGGAAAAATTCTATTAACAAGATTAATTTTGCTGTCATACAATTGTCTTCAAAAGCAAAATATAATTACCATAATAAAGAATGCAAGGTAGCTAATCTTTTAGTGCTATTGCTTCCCATATTCTGCTCTCTGTGAGAAGCAATGAACTACCTATCCTGGTAATAAGAATCTATGAGTGAGATATTTATCTAAAGAGTTTCTCCCTATTATATCTTGATAACTGAGTTAAGATGTCAGACAACATGTCAGATGAAGAAAATGAGACAAAGATTTAAGCCACAAGTGCAGGATCACACAGTTTGTTGAGAGGAGCCAAATCCAGAGTGACTCCTAGATGGCATTTACAAGTACACATTCTACTCCCTCCTACCACGCCCTCCCCTCCTGTGCTTAAGTGACATGAAACTTTCTGACACCTACTCAACTCTGGAGAGATGTGAAATGAGACCCAAAGCATTATCCACACAAGATGAAGTTCTATATTTATCATATCAATTATTTCTTCTGACAGGTATGAATGGAGTAACATTATGTTCCAGGTACCGTTATAGGTTTGGGGAGTACATTTGTGAACAAACAAACAAAAAATTCTTGTTCCCTATTAGGTAATCATTTTTTAAGAGAGATTGACAAATAAAAAATAGAATTTATCTACCATGATAGCATATGAAAATTCCTATATAAAATAGATAATGAAAACTGGATCTGGAGTTTTAGAGAAATTATTTAAATTTTGGTGTGCATATGTGTGGTGGTGGCAGTTAGGGGGATCAGGCCTATCTTCAATAGGATAATATTTGAAAAAATCACTTTCATGTCTCAATTTAATACATTGATCCCTTAGTGGCTTAAAACAGAGAGGAATAGTTCTTATTTTTATCAGCAACCACAGCAAAACTTCCTACAGTTGGAAAATACCTAGAGGGGAAGAAAAAAGATCAGAATTTCATTTAATTATATTCTTCCCACCTATTCTACGGGTATTCTTACTGGGAAAATAAAATAATATCTGAAATCAGCTGGAGAACTTCTCTATAGGCCATCAAGGAGTAAATGGGTTAGTGATAACAGCTGGTGCCTTGTAACAACTCAAAAGTATGAAAAGTCCTCATCTTGCATGTTGTAGTGCTCCCAGCCCAGAGAACTAATAATTTGCAGAAATAACATGAGGAAGTAAGGGTGAAAGCTTCCAGTGGCACTCTGCAGAGTAAATGCAATTCCTACTGATCACCACCTCATGCTGAGTCATTGATGGTTCTACACCATGTACTATGTTTTTCTAGAACATTCTGCAGGCCATGTCATCATTTCTTGAATAAAACATTATTATGAGAGTAAAAAGAGAAAATATGCAATTATTTTTAATTTACACATTTAAAATCTTTATAGATAGTTTGCACCCAGTAATTTACTTACTGAAATATCTGAAATTAAAAATTACTAGACATAATGCATTACAGATTCTTATGTAGGATTTAAAATGCAGATATATTTGCGCTATATAAGATCACTAGAAAGAGGATATGATACACCTTTGTCAAAAAAAATAAAGATTTAACATAATACAGAATGTTAGTAAAACTATTCAAATAATTATTTCCTACTTTTAAAATATACAAATGTAATTGTTTTTTACATAATAATAGATTGACTGTTACTCTTGGACTACATAGTCAAATCTGTTAAACAATGGTGTGAATTGGCTCAACTCAGTTTCAATGAAGGAACCCATTTTCAGATTTGAAATTACCCTAATGCAAAATAAGATGGAGCAGCTCATCTTGATTCTACAATGTACAATTTCATAGTGTCGTAGAGAATTAACACTCATGTACGGTGCTGTGTTCCTGTTCATGGGAAACAGGAGGAAGACTCAGGCATTCCAAGCAAACCTTTTTGACTTGATGGCAATGGCATTTAGCAAAAACCCAGAAATCTCCTGATGTCATTTATTTGAACACATATATTTGAAACAACTGGGTGATATAGAATATTGAATTAAAAGTATGTGGTAGAATCAAGAAAGTATTACTTTTCTTCTTAAGAAGGTGAATTCTAATATGGAGACTATGCTCAGACTTGTCTGGCTGGTAAAATAAAAAGGAAAATAAAATGATTCTTTGTTCTATATCTACCTTTTTGGGCTGTGTGTGTTGTGTGTGTGTGAGTGTGTGTGTGTGTGTGTGTGTAAGTGGTGTGGTGTGGTGCATGTGTAAGGAGAGATAAAGGAAGAATATAGTGAATCAATTTGTTCTTACTGTTACCAAGTTTGTAAATATCACATTATCTAGAAATATGGCATAAATTGCCAAATATGGAATAAATTGCCAGTGTTTTTATTTAGCGGAAAGTAAACATGCACTGGACCCAAATATGCATACAGTCCATATACCATGTGGCATTCCAGATTGAGAAGTCTATATGCAACTAATAGCATCAAATATGATGTTCCTGATTTTACTGAAGTGAATCAACCTGATAATGCTTCTTCATCAGATTCAGCAGTTCTTCTGAAAAGGTCTATCCAGTCTACATTGCAGGCACATACAGTTTATGCAATATTTTACTGTGTTTTCTTCAAGGAACTAATTTGAAGAAATATACCATTAAAATGGATTGATAGTATTTGTTTTGAATAAATATAAAATTTAACACTGGTAACATTTTCATACTGGTACCTGTTACAAGCAAATTCTTCCAACTTTGAACTTTGAATACCTTTCCAATAAGTTGGTTGGAATAAAGTGTTCTCAAGTATAATTCTTTAGACTTTTCAATTTTAAACAATTAGATAAAATGACAGACTTGCTCAATGATTTATATTAATATGAGTCCAGACCTTCACAATTAAATTTCAACCTGCTCAGTTACAAAATATGAGGTATTATTTCAACTTTTTACAATTATGCCCTATTTCTGAAGTTTCTAAAAATAACACAAAATAAAAACTATTAATTGAATATAACAGCAAATAAGACTAGAAACTGAAATAACTTCAGGGCATATTTGACCTGTGTGATAATATGTATGTGCCCAATACAATGAGCAATTAAACTAAGGAATTTACCCTGTAAATAAACTTCCACAAATACACAAATATGTTATAGGATGTTTCTATCATCACTTTTAAGAATATGGCAAAGCTGTGTATCCAAGATGCTAGTTAAGTATTACTATATTTCCAAAAAATAACAACCTAACCTTAAAAATAAATTATATGCATGCAAGGATATGTCATGATGACCTGAGAACACAGTTGGAGTTTTTAAAAAAATACCTCTCAGAATTCACTTACTCACTTGTTTCTCATGCTCTTGGAAGGGAGCCCCACTAATACCATTTGTCTAATGAAAGACTCTGGTTATGAAACAGTAATGTAGAAGAAATAGTTTACATTTTCATTGGGTTTAAGTATGCTAAAAAAGATTTATTTGGTAATAGTCTATTTTACATCCATGCTAGGATTGGAAATAAACTCTTTAGGAGTTTGAAGGTTTTGTTTTAATAACATTTTGGAATATGGATCCAATAATTCATTGACAGTTTTTGTGAGCAAACCTCACATGTACCAAGAGAAGCAAATATAAGAAAACCATACTAAGTAACCTTGATAAGTTTTACCTTCTCTCTCAAAAACTCAGAAAGCTGAAAAAGATTCTAAAACATGCTTTTCAGACATCAGATGACCGTGATCCTACTCAACATGTTTGGATTCATCAGTCACCTAACTTTATATAATGTATTTAGATTAATTTGAAATGCATTTCATTTTACAAATTTTTATTTGTGAGAAGTCAAATAACAAATAAATGTACAGCATATTTCATAATTGTTTTTGTAAACACTGAGTAATTGGTCAAACTTAAAGGTGATATTCTTACCTACATTCAGCAGGTTATACATCATCAAACATTACTGAATATAAAAATAATTTTATTAATAATATTGTACTGTGTTTTTATTTTTCCCAAAGGTAACCACTATCATACAGCTAGAAGAAATTAAAATTAGTCCTGCCATTTTTGTCTCTTGATGTTGGAAACAATTTATTTATTGCTTAATATTGTATCTTGGGAAATCTGTACATTGACTACAATTTTTAAGAGTTTATGAAGACATAGCTAAATTAATAATGAGGTTGGTGTAAATCAAATTCAGTGTGTTTTAGTATTTTTCTAATAACTTTTAAATGCCAATATATGTTATCTAATATAGTGCTAACTAGGTGCAATCCTTGAAATGTAATGAATCTCAAAATTTTAATCTGCCTCAACTGTGGCTAACATATTGAGTTTTATTTACAGCTTCATAATAACATTGGAACAAAAAAATCTGAGCTTCACTGTTGATAAGTTTTTTCAATTTAAATTTTTCAAGATTTGTATGCTGTATTTATGTCACATTTTCTTACTTCCGAACTCAACACCAGAATGTGCCTATGGAACATTCATATGTACTATGAAGTAAAATAACTATTCAAGATCGTTTTGAATTGTTAAGATATAAAGTGTAGAATATAGCTATTTCTGACCTCCCCAGAGATGAGATAAATGACAAATGTGTGGCTCATGTATAAAAAAATCTAATCACATTAATTTTCTATATGGACACTATTTTATATAATAAAATTCAATGTCAGTGCTGCCCTTGCTAGTTATATGGAGAAATACAAGCACTATAATTAGCAATGAGTTTATTTTCTAGCATACTAGGCAGAAATGTAGCCCCCCATAGGAAGATAAAAATGGAAAAGCAAATTAAAATGGATTTGAGCCAGGACATTGCTAGATCAATATCTGGCACTCATAGACCGGTTTAGCAAAAGTTCTATAGCTATTCAGCAGTCTTATTACTCCAACCAAATGACCAACTGCAGCCTATGCATATTTACTGAAAAGAGAATAAAATCAGAAGGACAAAGACTAACTCAAAAATTATTTACTTTAACTTATCTAGAAACAATTTTGCTAAAAGACATATTAAATATCCCATAAATTTTATCAAGTTAGAAAAACTTGCCTCAAACTTTTATTTGTACATATTCAGTGGGGATTTTTGCTTTCTGAAAACTCATACCACTCCTGTCTGATTATGTTGCAGTTGTAGGTAGGAATGTTTCTGGCCTCAGCATCAACAGTGGCCCTGGCTAGCCAATGAAGATTACATGACATCTCAACCCATTTTGCACAGTTATCAGTTCACCTATGGACAAGATATCTAACTAAAATTTTCTGTGCATATAATTCTTCTTACCTCAGTGAAGGACACAGGGTTATGCATGAACAGAGAACCCATATTGCCATTATCTTTTTAATTGACAGAAAAAATAAAATACATATGTATATGTCAAGTATAAGATACTTTAAAGTGCATACACTTTCTGTACTAAAATGGCATATTTTAGCTCATTAACATATGCATTGCCATCCATACTTCTCATTTTTATAAAGTGGTGAGAATATTTGAAATGCATGTTTTAGTAATATTCAATAATTCATTATTAACTATAGTCACCATATTCAACTATGTAACTCTTAATGTTTTACCAAACTAAAATACTTTCATTCTATCACAGACATTTCCCCAACTTTTCCTATACCTCTAAGCCTAGTAATCATCATTCTGTTCTTTGCTTTTATGGGACTGAATTTTATAAATCACACAAAGAAGTCAGACCATGCAGTATTTTCCTTTCTCTATCCACCTTGGATTCACTTAATAATGTCCTCCAAATTCATCCATCTCTTAGAAAATGGCAGAATACACTTTTTCATTTTAAGGATGAATAGTGTGTGTGTGTGCGTGTGTGTGTACGTGTGCTACATTTTCCTTATCCATCAGTTGATGGGCATAGGTTGATTCTGTATCTTGGCAACTGTGAATAATTCTGCTATGGACATGAAGTGCAGACATCTCTTCAACATTCTAATTTTATTTCCTGTATATATATATTCCCAGTGGATCATATGGTAGTTCTATTTTTAATTTGTTGAGGAACCTCTATACTATTTTCCATAATAGCTATATTAATTTATGATCCCACTAAAAGTGTTTAAGATTCCCTTTTCTCCCCATCCTCACCAGTACCTGTTATCTTCTTTTTGATAAAAAAAATCCACAAAAGTTTTAATAAAACTGTCTTCCTCCCTCCTTTATGGATAGTTATGAGGGAGTGCATTGCTGTAATTTAACTCAGAGAAAAACAGAAAAGGGAGGTAATGGAATGGAGAATTTGGCAATATCATTGATTGGTTGGATAAAGCCAAGTATGTATTTTTTCTACTTCTACTTTTGTCAATCATATGAGCAAGCAACTTCCCTTTATTCTCTTAGTCAGTTGGAGTGGGGTTCTCTAACAAAGATAACAGAACAATATACGTACCATGTCTTTGTTTAGTAATACTTGTGAGAAAATTAATCTGAATACTTGAGGAAAATTTTGGGGATCCACCGACTTTTTACAGATCCATTTAATATTGAAAATGGTAGTAGAAATTTCTACAACCTCTACTTTTTCAGACTGAATTATCTTACATATGTCATTAGTTTACTATGTATCTCTCGTAAGCATCTGGGTGCTGCTTTTGAAGCTTAGAGCTATGCACTTCTGAGGTACTGCCACCTGTGCTACCTGTAGATATTCTATCATTTCATTTGGGGAGGTACTTCAACATCAGTCTAACCAAAAAGCAATAACTCCTTGCTCTCCTCTGACAGATGTTTGGATTCATTTTCATATTTGCTGATCAAGTCTTGTCGCAGTTCTTAAATATTTTCAGATCTTTAATATTTTAGCCTGCCATTCCTTTTTCTGCTCTATACTTGACACTAATTCTTTTTTTTTAAAAAAACTAGGCCAATGAATTTACAATTTTTTTTTAGTTCTAGGTGGACCTTTATTTATTTATATTCATTGCTGAGAATCGAACTCAGTGCCTCACACATGCCAGGCAAGTGCTCTAGCACTGAGTCAAAATCTCAGCCCAACATGGGCAGAAGGAAATGTTGAACTTCAATAAAAGAGTGTCCGGACATATTTTTCTCAAAAAAAATGAGAATATGGCATATGGCATAAGAAAAATTAACTGTGATGTAGATATTTCAGAACCTCACATAAATCTACCAATTTCCCTTTTTAGGTTCAGGTCATAAGTTCTGGCATTACCTATATGGAAGTTTCATCATTGGAGCCAAGTAAAATGATAGCCAAATGTTAGATACAAAGTTTTGTACTGTTGAGAGTTAACAAAAGCACATTTTGACAATTAATTACTTTCTGAATTTCAGAGTCTGGATGAATTTGTCCAAACTTAGAAAAACTGGACTGAGATTAAGGAAGTTATAGAAAGACAAGATATTTAGGCATAGGGAAGGTCTCAAGATAGAGGCTTCCCATCCAGGACAATTTTTGTCATGTGTGTCTGAGTGCCTGAGAAAGAGAGGTATAAGCATAAAGAGTTGTTGCATGGGGTTGCAACCTTATTGAAGAGGCAGGCCTTATGTGCTGCACCCAGAGAGTGCTAACACCTGAAATGATGGGAAGGACACAAACTGCACACCGAGGTCCAAGGAAAAGAGCTTTATCAGGAGAAATGGAGCACTTGTCACATAGGAAGCTGCTTCTGCCTTTACTGCATATAGCACTGTCCTTTATATGCCTGTAGATAAGCTAGCCATACATCTTAAAGATCAAGCCTTGTGTAAGCAGTTACTTGCCTATTTGGCAGATCATAGGTTGGTAAAACAACCATGTGAACATAGAAGGTGACAGTTTCAGAGACCACTGAAGAGCTGTCCTACAGATCACAGAAGAACATCCTGTTCACAGAACACAGGAAAGGAGAATGGGGCCCCATTCCCTGAGTGGCCTGAAAGGTGCAAGCCATGTTGACCTTCTTCTAGGGCACAAGGCAGAGCCCTGGTTTTTCCAAGTGGCCTGTTTGGCGTGTCTGTTTCCTGACAGAATGCCATGTAGGCCTCCTTCCAGGAGCAGGGGCCCTCAGAGAGGCAGAAGGAGATGAGGCAGACAGAGAAAAATAGGAAAATAGGAAATATATAAAAATAGGAAATAATAAAATAGGAAATACTTTTTATTCTAAGTAAATAGAAGGGGCTATGTTTCACTCTTCTAGTGAAAAGAGTAACAGCAGTATACATTATGTAGGCATTCTAGTTCAGAGGGAGTCATACATTTTTTTTTTCTCAGAGATTAAATGCACAGAAGAACATCTATGAGGGATGTGGAAGTATTTCTTGATGAATGGAAGATGCAAAACACTTGCATACATTTTCACTGTGAAGCGTGTATGGCAGAAACGACGTAAAACAAATTTCAGCAATTTTCTGAGTCTTCAGGTCTTCCCACCCTTCCACAATAATATGCACCTTTCAGTTAACATCTGTTGGTGATTTATTTAAGCAAAATGAAAGGGTGCAGAATATCCACCCTCATACTGTGCTGTACTGAACAGAGGATACAAAATGTAAACAAAATATTGATTCATGATAGGTTGTTGTGAGACATTTCAAAATTCTAACATTTATAATATTACCACTGGAGATTGTGGAAGATATCTGGTTATTTGTTCAGCCTGAAATAAGGTAAGAAGTCATGACTGACTTTCTTCAGTGCCAACTCCAGATTTCTGATCCAAAAGTGGTATAAATGGGTCATCTTGCTGTTAGCAAATGCCTCTGTGCTTATGTCTTCCTCTAAAACGATTACAGGCATGGGAGAAGTGGAATCAAGTGACTCCCCTAAGAAAAAGAGCTAAAAGCATATAGGTTACCTGAACAATGTTTAAAATAGTTTTTGTTACAGAGTTAGCTGTGGAAAAACTTTCAGCTGGTGCAAATCTCCTAGAGCCCTAGCATGTCTTACTTTCAAAATTTTACAAGACTAAGATTAGTCTAAAAAAAGAAATCAGTCATCTGTTCCATCCACCATGGATTTGGATGGCATTTCTAAGAAACGGTGAGATTCAGAGGCATTTGGAAGACAAAGAAGAGAGATGGGCAAGTGAGAAACTGACATGTTGAGGGTCTGGAGAGGCAATGGAAAGCAACACAGCACAGGTAGAAACTGTGAACAGCATGGTACCCAAGAGCAGGCATTCACCATGAGGCTTCCAGAATTCTGATCCCTGCTTCATAACCTGCTATGTGCCCTGGTGTCAGTCACTTTCACCCTCCTTAGTCATCTTCTAATGGGATGACAAAACTACCCTTTATTCTGCTTTGTAATGGATTGTATGATAAATATGGAGAGTGTTTACTTGTTTGGCACACAAAAATAGGTAAAATACTTATTACTAATATTTAAGATAACAGGAATCACAATCAGGCAAATGTGTATTTTTGACTTGGCAATGTACGAACAGTATACACCCATACCGTCCATGTAATCTTTCCAATGTCTATTTTCCTGATTTGTCTATATAATCACATACTAGATATTTTCATTGCCTGAGGTTTGAATTACAAATTTTGCACGACATGAAAATTGCACATAATGAGAATTACTCTAAAATATTCACATTTCTCTTGAAGTTCTCTACATATATCAATATTTAAATTGTACTTTTTGCCCTTCGATATTAAGCTGAGTGCTTTAAAAATTATTAATCATTAGCTGAGTAGTTTGTTGCATAGAGCTACACCATAAAACTGCAAAGTATTTCTTAAACACTGTAATCACGAAATATCTTGAGAATGGATATTTGAATTGTTAAGTGTTGGCATAAAATATTCTATTTCCTAAATATACCTATTGTAAATAATTTGGGGAAACATTACAGAAGAAAAATCTAAAAGGTTTATGTTCACTGAGTCTTCATGGCTGTGCCTGATTTTCAGTAAGTACTCAAGGTATGTTAGGGAAAAAAAAATCCAAGGAGAGAAGATGTAAATAGAGAAAAAAAAAAAGGTTTTGAACTGCATTCACTGAAAAAATTCCAGAAAAATATAAATCATAGATCCTTTTTTAAACAATAAAAATCCCACCAAAACTGGATCAATTTGCAGAAAGTGAAAGTTTCATTTGCTATCAAATTCAAACCGTAATGTTCGATTGAATTTATTTCAGGCAAAGCAAGCAACTATAGGACTGGATATATAGTTTACTAATAGCCTTCAGGCATTAAGCCCTGTGTTTTATCTCTAGCAACACACACACACACACACACACACACACACACACACACACAGAAGAAGAAGAAAAACGAGAAGGAGGAGGAAGAGAAGGAGGAGGAGAAAGTACAATACAATGCCAACAGTGTACAATGCCAATGGAAGGTTTTCCTTTACAATATTAGTATTTAAATGCACCATAGTTAATAGCAAATAAAAAATGTTACCTATAAATTCCAAGATAATAAACATTTACAAAATTATTGAAGATTCACTTTTCATTTTCTTGTGTGTGTGGTACTGGAAATTGAATACAGGATGTTGCTGGTGTTTACATTTATATGATGAATCATTCTTAATAAGTCCTATAGAGTGTGAAAATCATAAACATTTATCTAATTAAGATACTATTCACTTAACATGCATTAAGACATCCAATAAGTGTTGATAACATTTTCAATGTGCATCATATATATGAGTATAAACTTACAAGTGCAAACATGTATCACTCAATAAAAGACTACCAATTGCTGACTTCCACTCTTTGACTATACCATGCTTTCACTTCATCTGCTTTCCATCATCTACCAAAATGTACTTTGCTCCAGATCACTTGTTAACACATTTGACAGGGTTCTTTTCCATGTCACCCTGTCACCCTCTTGAGTAACTGGAACAGGCTGGTGTATGATCCTCTCAACTTCCTAGACTCTCAAATTCTTTTTTGCTCACCCAAAATAAATTGTTCTTCAGTTTACATAAGCTACCGAGGCCTGTGATTTCTTGGACCTAATTACCAAATGCATTTGCTCTGTATCCATAATAATTAATTCACACATCTATTGTTTTCATATTGTGTGAAAAATAGCACTTTGAAAGTTCTTCAAGTAGGGTCAGAGTCAGATCTGTTACTTCTTCTCAGTGCAATCAACAGTACATTTCTCTCACAAAATCATCTGTACTCTCTCAGCTGGATTATTTTAAACATGCTCAAATGTAGTGTTATCTCTGTTTTTTTTTTTCAAAAAAGAAAAACCTTACAAAATCATCTTATATAATTTTCCACATTCCATATAAAAGCTCTATGTTATACTACAGCCTCTTTGCCCACCACTGCACCACAACAATTTCCAGCTTTACCAATGCACTCCTTTGAGCTATGTGCAACAAACACTTGACACTGAAAACAACAGCTAAATACTCCCTCAATGGTTTTTATAGCACAATGTCATTAAGGCTTATTTTTTGCTCTCACACAGTTGTTCTTACTCCTTCACGTGAACTAAAATGATCATTAAATGATGCAGCTCTCAATGCTCTAACCTAGGTACTCTTTTTTTTTTTTTCTCAAGGAATATCATATCTTTCAGAGACCTTTTCACCTGCCACAATCTGCATCATCCCCTTGAGACATAGAGAAGAAGCACTGAGGTCAACATGAAGCTCATGCTTCCAACTGGGCCACAAGACACATAGTCTCCTACCTTTGACACCGGAGTCTCCTATAATCAGTCAGCATCTGAGAAACTGTGGAAGGCTATAAACCTTGGAGCAGGGTGAACATCACACACACATCATAGCTGCTGACAAAAATGTAGTGAATCAATAATTGAAATAACCTCCCAGGATGTGTGACTAGAAAATCTGAGCCATGTGTCATTGTTTTATCGACTTCTCATATATATGAAGTAAACATGTATAAATACATATTTAAATATATTTAATGATTTATATATTACTTATATTTAATATTGAAAAAATATTGATATAAATATGTAATTTATATATAAACATATGCATACATATAGCACATGTTTATGTATATAAAACACATTAGAAAAACAAAATAATACTTGAATTTACAAATAGGTAGAAGTAGGTGTAGTAATGAACATATTTTCTACTTGAAATATTTCTTCAGCCTTAACAACCTAATTACAAATAGAAAATATCATATATTTGCTTATAAATAATTTTCAAAAATTAAAATAGTTGCTTTGGATGTTGCCTTTGTATTAAGACTACTTGATTAAGAAGCACAGTACATAAATAATGTTGCTTTGAAAAATCACAAAATTGTATTTAATAACCAGAGGAAATGTTTTCTTTCTCCAACTTACAAGGGCTCTTGGAGGATGTATAGCACAAACAATAATTAAATTGACAGTGCTGTACAATGAATAGCCAATTTTATTGCATTTTCTGATTAAGATATTTTAAATTGATATTTTTATCATGAATGTGTGTTCAGGAGACTTTTGCTTGGTCAAGGCCATGTGAATCATTGAGCTGATGGTCACGTGCCCTACATAGGTACATAGCTCTTCTGGAACTGTGTGCATACCTTAGGCATCAGAGGTTTTGTTTGTTTGGCATTCTGTACCCTGCCCTACTGCTGTACATGTTATATTGATAAAATGTAGCATGTTTGTTTAAACTTACATTGATTTTTAAATCAACACTGATTTTGAACAGAGCTGCCCTCTCAAGCTTCAACTTAATTTATATTGATTTTGTTTGACTTTGTGATGTACAGCAACCTCTATCCTTCCTATTACAGACTAAAGACAAAATGTCTTCAATATGATATTGTAATTTATAATGCAATTATAAATAATTTTTGTGTCCCAAATTAATTCTTACCATTTATGTAAAATTATATTTTAGATCATTTCAAAATATTTGTAAGTGGTTTTATTCCATTATGGCTGCTGAACTTCTTCAGGAAAGGAGCCTGGTAGTCTGGCATTTAAAAGGAATAAGGGTCTAAACACCAATCCTAAGAAATAATGGGTTATAATTAAACCTTATTCAAAAAAAATGTTTTTGGAAATGTTGTTTTTTGAGGATCAATTCCTAATTGAAAAAAAATTTAAAATACCATGAAAAACCTATGACTTCACCATCCACACACTTAAAAAAATCTATATCCAGTTTTAGAGACAGTTTTGCCTCTACTGCTTAAAATACCTGAAATTACCTATATGAAGACATGGGTCCAAGGATATGTTGCTGTTGAAAATAATTATATTTAAAACTCATTTTAATACATATGCTTTACAAAATACTTGCTACATGTAAGACAATTTTGTTAGTTATAGAATGATTAGTTAGATTAAAATGTTGTTCGTCATCTTAGAGTTTGCAGTTCAGTGGTAGAGATATATGTAAACTATATTTTATTTTATTAAATGAAACAAATATAAAATTATCAATACGACAAGTGCTGAGACAACTATTGTTCAATTGTTTGTTAAAGAAATAAATATCACAAAACAAATTTGTTTCAATTCATGAGGTCAAACCCAAATAGTCAAACTCAAGAACAAGCAAGTTTTGTCCAACCACAATGTCTAAAGCCATATTAGCAAAGAATAAGACTGCAAAAGAATTTGAAGGATGCAGCCACAAAGGATGAGAGTAAAGTGTGGTGTTCAGTAGCTGGGAGGAGAATGCTATAAGAAGGAAATAATCCTATTTCAATTAGATAAGTAGGTTTTTTTTTTTTTTTTTCACTATTGAGGTGTAAGAGTTTCTTACAAATTTTGGAAAGTAGCCCTTTCAAGTTTTGTGGTTTCAAAATACTTCTATTATAGAAGTGATCATCTCACCATATTAAGTTTTCTGTGCAACAATTTTATAGTTTGATGTCATCCATTTGTATATTTTTGCTTTTCTTTGCTTATGCTTTAATGTCATATCCAAGGAAATGTTTACAAGACCAATATCACAAAGTCATTCCACTGTGTTTTCCAATAGGTTTATGACAAGAAGCTCAACATTACTAATCCTCAGGAAAATGCAAATCAAGGCCACAAGGAGAGATTACCTCACACAAGTTATAAAAGTTACAACAATAATAAAAGACACTAAGTATTGGTCAGAATGCAGAAAATAGGAACCACTGTTCAGTATCTGTGGGAATTTTGTAATATAGTGAGCTTCTATGGGAAACAGAATGGAGGTTCCTCAATTAAAAATGGAACTACCTTATGGTCCAGCAGCACCACTAGTGAATAATTTTCCAAATTAAGGTCATAAAAAGAAATTGTCATTCTCATGTTGATCATAGCACTATTCACAGTTTCCAAGATGGAGAAACAACTTAAATGTGCATTGATAGATTAATAAATGAAGAAAATGTAACATACACATACAAAGGAATATTATTCAGCAATAAAAAGAAGCAAATTATGCTTGATTCAGCAGCACATGTAATAAAATTAGAACAATGCAAAGAAGTTTGCCAGGGTGAATGTTCAAGGATAGCGCAAACATTTGTGAAGTGTTCTATATTTTTAGACTGATAGTGTAGAGGGGGGAGAGATGAAAGGAGGCTAAGAAGACACATTGAGGAGGGAAATTGATCAAATTATTTTATACACATATATAAATATGCTTCAGTTAAACCCACTAGACTATATAATTATTATGCACCAACTTTAAAAATAATGAAGGAAATCTTGTCACATCCAACAACATGGATGAAACCTGAATACATTATGTAAGTAAATAAACCTGGCATGGGACAAATACTGCATCATTCCACTAGATGAGATCCACTGTAGTCAAACTCACAGAAGCAGAGAGTAAAATGCTGGCTGCAGGAGCTACAGGGGAATTAACAAGGGGGGATTGGGGATTTAAAAATCAATGGGTACAGTTTCAGTTATGCAAGATAACAAATTCTAGAGACACAATACAATATTGTGTCTACAGTTAATACAATATTACAGATTCAAAAATATGTTATGACAGTGGATATTATATTATATTTACTGTAGTAAAAATATTAAAATGAAGATAGGAATAGATCACACTATTCTACACTGTTAAGACATACAGGACCAGAAAAATTTGAAATGTCCCTTTGAAATGTATAATGGAATAGTTGTTAGTTTTGTGGGAGACAGTTCAAGGAAAAATGGCCAGGCCAGTGGTGTGAATGGCAAGGTAATAATGTATTTCAATGAACTATATCCATGAAGAACACTCAAAGTATTTGTCACAGTCGTATAAATGCTCCTTTGGGTATTATGTACACTAGGCTGAATGCAGCTTCACCAAGACTGGAAGCAAATTAGAGTTGAGTAATAAACTTTGCCATGTTATAAGTTTTAATTGTAGAAAAAAGGAACATTCTTTTTTATTGTCATTAACATTGGGATGGCAGTAAATACGTTTTAATGAGGACCTGTATTAAAAAGTTACATTTAACTCTATTTTAATTAAATACATATTACAAAAATTCAGCATACTTAACAATATGCCTACTTTAAGGACAATGAAACTAAATCTTCCCATAGTTGCAAGGTACGCATTTGAATTAAATTCTGTCCAATCTGCCTAAATCTAAGATGACCATTATTCCACTAAATATACTGCATTCTCTTTAGACCTCAACCATGTGCAAATATATATTGTTTCAAAGTTATTGTATTACCATTTTATGAAGCATATCCCTCCTGTAACATCCAACTGATACCTTTGCTTAGATAAATGCTCCTTGGATTTATAATGTAAAGGGGATACATTTTTGACAACAACAGAAATCAGAAGGATATAGGAGGAAATTTTATTAAGTTTGAGTTAATTACCAAGGGAGTTTAAATAACAATTATAAAATTTATGTAGAAGTCCAAAATCAAGATAATAAAGACTCACATATTTAATTAGGTGCAGTGGTGCACACTTGTAATTCCATCACTTAGAAGGCTGAATCAGGAGGATTGCAAGTTAAAGGCTAACCTTAGCAATTCAGCAAAACCCTGTCTCAAAAAAAAAAAAAAAAAGAAAGACT
Organism: Glaucomys volans; assembly: GCA_020662805.1. Lineage (NCBI taxonomy): Eukaryota > Metazoa > Chordata > Mammalia > Rodentia > Sciuridae > Glaucomys > Glaucomys volans. The sequence continues at coordinate 168,005 of JAJEJO010000838.1, forward strand.
GGGGATGTAGCTCATGGTGGAGTGCCCATGGATTCAATCACCAGTACACACACACACACAAAAATTTGCACATTTAGAATTTTTATTAGCAAGAAATATTTTGTACTTTTAGGAGTTAGGGCACATAACTGAGGAAAACATCTGTGATCCATTTTGTTTTCATCATTGGAGTTTATTTTCACAAATGTTGAAATTTAGAGTCAAATTGTTTTTATAGAAGTGGTGTTTAAAGATGTTTGGGGGGCTGGGAGTTTAGCTCAGTGGAGAGCACTTGCTTAGCATATATGAGATCACAAGTTCAGTTCCCATTAATGAAAAAAGAGGAAGGAAGCAAAGAAAGAAGGAAATAGGTATCCTGAAAGTCTATCAATTCTTGCTTTTCTAACAGTAAGTAAGCTAAAGATGTTGCCTTCAAACTTCTTTTAAAAGGTTTTTCTATGAGGTAAAGTGCTCTCTGTTAAGGGAGATATTATGAATCATTCAGGAATCAGACTTTTTCCTCCACTTCAGCCTGTGTAACTCTGTTTCTTACCATTTCAATGATGAGCACATTCACATTTAGAATAAAGGTACTAGATCATGAGGATTGTATTGCTACAACACATTAGTTTAATATCTTTGAAAAGTGGTTCCTGGGGCAGAATAAAGACTGGAGATACTGAACTTACATAGCAGAAAGATGAAATTAGAAATTATGTCCTGTCCTTTTTTCCTTTTTTCAAACAACACATACAAATTGTACATAATTTGAAATACCATGTGATGTTTTGACATATGAATACATTCTACACTGCTGAAATCCAGGTTAACACACCTCTGTCACCTCAAACATTTGTCATTTCTTTGTGGCGAAATCATTACCATTTCTTCTACCTTTTCTAGAAATAACACAGCACATAATCATCTTTAGTCATCCTACTGGGCAATAGAACCGTAACTTAGCATCCTTTGACCAACTTTTTTAACACATGAATTAGAATACTAGCCAGATTAGATGATGCATTAACTAGGGTTCACCAGTGGAATGAGACCAATAGAAAGTATATATAATTATAACAGAGGACTTATTAGATTGGCTCACATGATCAGAGAATGGGCAGCTCCAAGACTGACCATAGGCTGGAGAGCAGGGGAAACCAGTAGCCACTCAGTCCAAGAAGCTGGAAGCCTCTTAACAAGAGGAACCAATGACACTATGATAGGATTCTTATTATCCTATCATAATAAATAGGATGTAAGGATGTAAGCTGGAGAGGCCTCCGTACAGTCTCTGTTGCAAGCCCTCATTCAAAGACTGCGGAATCTGGAGCCTGACCTCCACAGCTGATGTCATGAAAAACAAACCAAAGAGGAAACAAAAACCAAATTTCCCTACTCGAGAAGACCTGATGTGAGCATGCATCAATGACAGGGTGCAGAGATCTATGGCGCCTTCACATTCTGGTGCACTCTTGCAGGCATCACGCATTCACCTTGTATCCCCACACTCAGACTATTGGAATGTGCCATCCTCAATCAGGGTGGTCTTCTCTTCTCAGCCCTCTGGCCCACGTGCCCATCTTTTCTGGAAACATCCTGAGGGGCACCCAGAAATAGGCACCACAAATGTACTACACATCTGTCCATCCAGTCCAGCTGACAATCAAGACACAATCACAGACTAAGTGATACTAAAATAGTCTATTTATAGGAGTAATTATTTTTCTATTTTACGTAGATCCTTAATATCAATCTTAAATGGTAGTTTGTTGCCATCTATGGACATGCATTTTACACCTAATAACCTTGCATTTTTCATAGATTACAAATAATAGTAGATAGTAAAAATATCTAATTATCTTGTGATAATCCTTTTCCTAATTTTAATGGTTAGAATGATTATCAAATCTTTATTGTAACCAGTGTTTAAAACTTATCCACTATCAAATTATGAAGTATTTTGGATTAAACAAGGGTTCATACTACTTCACAGTAAAATCATTGACTATTTATGAAGGTATTTTGTAAAAGAAATATTGTATCATTCCCTGGAAATGGAAATATATAAATATCCATTGGCTATATTGGAGAATGTATATAAAGATATAAAGGTTTATTTATGTGAAATATATTTTCAGTACAAAATATGTTGATAATTTTATTTTATTTGTCTCAATGTAGTCAATACATTTAATTAATATCAGACCCCAGAGTTTCTGTACTAATATTGAGTAAAATCTCTTTAGAGAGATTATTATAAAACAAAATGAGAAATTACTTAAAATGGTGAAATAGTCAAATTGGACTATATTTAAATGATTTAGTCTATTGTTATTTGAAATATTTTTAATTTAACAATTCTTATATGGCACAAAATGGAATTCATTCAATTGTTCAGAAATTAAATTGCACATATATCCAATATATACACTATACACAATTTTTAGTCAATTCACTCTTCACAAACATTGTTACTTGCTTGCATTTGTAGATCTAGCAGTGGTTAAATTTTTTTTTGTATGCTATGGTTCTACTTAAGTTCATATGAAAATAGAAACCAACTATTCATAGTCATTTTGATTCCTTTCTCTTTTTTTGTACCTTGACAGATAAAATCATGCATATTTACCACGTATAACATGATGTTTTGAAGTATAAAGTGCATCGTGGAATGACTACATCTGGCAAATTGACATACACATGACATCACATAGTTATCACTTGCGAGAACCGTAACGTTCACTCTCCTAGCACATTTCAAAAATACAATATACCATTTCTTGAGTCACTGTTAGACAACAGAGCTCCGGAACTTATTTCTCCTAACTGAAACATTGTTTCCTTTGACCAACATTTATCAACCCTATGTCATCAACTACCCACCCTAACCATTAGTAACCACCTCCATATTCTATCACTGGAAATCAGCATTTTTAGGCTTCATAAGTGAAGGATATTATGCAATATTAATTCTCTTAAGATCTGTTGCACATACTATACACTCTTATTTATGCTCTTATATATTGCTAAATTTTTATTCCCTGAACCATAGTGGTAATCTCCTACTTAAAACTAGACTCTGGCTAATTTGTCTTTTTATTCCAAATGTTAGTTTGCCAATGAATGTCCCACACATTCTTGCATGATAAATGATGTAAACTTGGTTCATTCTGTATACTTATTTATATGCAGTGATTAAAGGCAAAAGATATGGCATTAAGAAGTAGATGACTCAATAATTAATATAAATCAAAAAATAAGTTAAATCCTAAATCATTGTTTTATTTGTTGGTGCATAATCAAGAAAGGCAAAGTATATCAATGCATGGTAACCTTTTTTCATAAGAATTATAGGAAAGGTTTGTTTGTTTCAGAAACACCACACTTTAAGTGTAAGCAGTAAGCTTGTGATTTTATGGCTGTTTCTCTAGTTTTTTTTTTTTTTTTTTTTTTTTTTTTTTTTGGCATTTTCACAAGGTACCTTGAAAAAAACATGTAATGTACTGATTATAAAATATTTTGGAACTTACACTATTTTTTCATAAGGTTATACCAGAATATATTTAATCACTTGTGTGTGATCATGCTCAATAATATATGTCTGATTAGATTAATGAATGAATGCTCATTGCTTGGATAGTCAGAAATGGGTGTGCATGGAACCATTAAGAAAACAGACACACACTAAGTACTTGAAAGGAAGAGACTTAACAGGGAGGCTAAGAAGCTAATTAATTGGAAGGGCAGAAAGAGCAAAGGCAAAATTAAAATTCCTCTTGAGCAGACTCTAGTACTATCTAATATGATAGAATATGATGTATAGTGAAAAGTTTTAGAAATTATTAGAAAAAACATTCATATCACTTGGCAAATTTTGTATTTGTTTGCCATCGTCTCACAAATGCCAAAAGCTTTTATTTTATGATCATGTTTTTCATTATTTAGAGAATATTTTATTAGTTTCTGTGATCAAACCCATGTTGGTAAGTCCTTACATATTGAATGCAGTGCATTATCCCTGTATAAATAGAAAAAAAATTATGTTTAATGTTTCTAATATGGTTGTTAATTCCTGTAAAATGTCAAATCAACACTGTAAACTGGGATACTTTTTCCAAAGTTGACAGCACAGACAATGTTTTCAAAAATTCAAATTATAGGCCGGGCATGGTGGCGCACGCCTGTAATCCCAGCACTTGGGAGGCTGAGGCAGGAGGATCGCGAGTTCAAAGCCAGCCTCAGCAACTTAGCGAGGCCCTAAGCAGCACAGTGAGACCCTGTCTCTAAATAGAATACAAATAGGGCTGGGGATGTGGTTCAGTGGTGGAGTGCCCCTGGGTTCAATCCCCAGCACCAAAAAAAAAAAAAAAAAAATTCAAATTATATATATGTAGACATATATTGATATTTATGTAAAAAGACCAATAATAGCAGAATGCATCAGTAAGACCAACAGCTTTTTCAGGTTTTGCAGTCATCTGAATAAAATTATAGAGACATTCAGCACACTCCATTAAAAAAGGGGGAAGTTATTATCATATTTTTTATATGTTGAAAATTATACTGTACATATTTTAGAGTGCAAAGTAATATAACGATTTTTGAACAATGTGGAATAGCCAAATCATGTCAACCTACTCATCCATCAGCTCAAACATTTGACTTCTTCCACGATGAGGGTATTTGAGATGCACCCTCCTAGTAACATCAAAATATTGAGCAGCATTGTGAGCACACTTAATAGCTGAGTACCCTAGAAGCCTTTGATTTTTCAACTACCGTACATCACATGAGTACTTGAATGTAATACAGAAACCATGGAGCAATGACCCTGATAACTTTAGTTCATCTTTTTATTGTACCTTCTATACAAGAAAGAATATGGAAAGGTTTATTGCTATTTGCTGAAGACATTCTGGTAGAGGCAAATCTGTGGGGTGCTCAGTATATCTTTACATTGTATTTCTTGATAAACTGATTGCAACAGCTCCTTCTCTGATTCTCACTGTTCTCTTTATCTATGTTGTAATTATTTCTTTCTCTTCTAATGTGTACAGCATCCCTATTTGATGTTTTAACAGCTTACTACTTTCCATATCTTACAACTTTGTATACTGTAACTTAATTCAAAATATCTCATATGAAAGAGTGGGAAAACATAACAAAAGAAAAACAAAATGATGAAGAAATGCACATGTCAATAATGCTGTAACATATGGATATTATTCCCTCCCCTTCCTTGTTTTTCTTGCTCTTTCTCTTCTTGTTCATTTTCTCCCTTCGATGGGCTTTGTCCTTTGCCACAGCCAACATCACTTATTTACATGCTATCTCACCTGTTGAGGAGATTCAAATCTTCATTCTTAGATGTCTGAATCATTAATACTCCTACTAATAATTGCTTCATTAGTTAACTGTGGGGAGCCGTCCTAACGTAGCAGAATCAGACTAGGTTGAGCCATGTGACGCAGTGGCCTGGCTTCTAAGAACTGCCAGGAGGCAAGTGGCCCTGTGTGGGAGTGGTTCCCTGTCTCCTTCTAGAATTATCCCTTAAGAGAATGACTCTCCTAATTCCACCCTATCCTGTCCTATCCTCCTGGTTCTTGCCCCTTTTATCTGTGTGTCTATAAATAAAGGAGAGTTGGGGTACTCCATGTTATAAGAGGCCAGAGCTGGTATGGCCAGACCCGTTCCACCCCCTCTCATTTAAAAAGAGTATTAGCTCTTTTGTATTATTGAGTAGATAAGTTTTTTGGGTAATAGAAAAAACCGCCAACATCCTCCTCCAGCAGTCAATCCTTTTCTCCTGCACGTGAGATGTGGCAGAGAGGACCCCAACAGTTAACCTTTGATTTAAGACATGGGGAATCCTAGAAGATATTACAAAAAAAAATCACTTGGATTCTTAATGATGCCATAGTTGCCTTATTATGCAGCCACAACTCTGTGTGCTTTGTATAAGCAGAATCATTAACTCCAAGTGATATTCTTCTCTGTCACGTGGGAGGAGGATCTGGAACGGGTCAGATAGCCACCTTAATATACAGTTCAGTGGAATTCGTGCTCTTTCTTTCTTTTAAGCAGCATCATTCTTTCATAAGAATTAATCCCTCTAAATAAAGTCTAAGTAAATGGAGCACATAAATTCAGGGTAGAAAAACAAACAAATTTGCAAATATCCCTTTACCCCAGTTCTACTCCTGTTTCCTAAGAAATGTTAACCATACTGATATGTAGTCCAAAGATACACTGCATCTTAGAATAAAGCACACCAAACTTAGAAGAGGCATTCTCCTAGTCAGTGGGATTGCTATGTCCTTCATAATTTGGCATCTCTCTGTGCTCAGCTGGATTAAGCATATATGATTGAGAGTATGAACCTCATGGGTATTTCCCAATTATCCTTTGTTTCAAAGGTCCCCATAGTCAGAACTATGTCTTGAGATAACTAACATTGAGCATGGCAGTCAGTTATTCCATGGATAGTTTTACAGGCATTCCTGTGGGCAACTGAAGGAATTCATTTCCATAAGTACTTATTGCAAGGCAGAGAAAGCTCAGTCTTGGCCATGATACAAGGAATTCAGGTCCAGGTAAACAGCTTATCCTTAGTCTTCTTATTGTTATCAGATGTTGTGCTCAGCTGCAGTGGCAGCCAGGTCAATCTTTTTAAAGTGCTTAAACCATATGTGACACTCTTCCAAGCTCACACAGCCATATTTTCCATGGACCCATGCACATTCTCTGTGGATTGCCATTGTAACAAAAACAGAAACCACACAAACACACACAAATCCTTTAAATATTTGTCATGGACTTGATTAATCTGTACAGTATAATAAATAAAATTAAACAAAATGTTTAAAAAGCCCTGTTAGGTAGCAACCACAAGGCTCATATTATTACAATAATCAGTATGAATATAGCCCCAATGCCTACTGATCATGTCCCACTAAAACTGGAAAAACAAGCTTGTTTTGTTTATTAGGGCTGTTCTTTTCAGGGGATTAGAAAGAAAGAGGCAAGAGGCAAGCTGTGTTTCTTTCAGAAGTCAGAAGAAAATAGGTCAATAATTGAAGAGTTTAGAGGTTGCAAAATTAACTTTCCTGGATCCCAATGGGCCTAGATGCCTAAAATGAAAAATAAATAAATAAATAAATAAATAAATAAATAAATAAATAAAACTTTGGTAATATTTCTTAAAATTCACCCCTATGTAAAAGAAAAGATTATGAGTCAGGATGTTGCCTTTTAAAATTCCCATAGGAAAGCATTCAGGCAAAACACATTTTCTGTAGAGGGGAGAATCAATATGATGAGAGTTAAATCCCTTTGCCTTGGAAGCTCATTCCCTTTCCACTTTTGGGGGTTTAACAGATACTGAATCACCTGCAGACAGGAAAGACATTTGACTGACACAGGCAGTTGTGTCAGGCAAAGCTATACCCAGGGCCCTCAATGTGCAGACAGCATTTCTTGGACAAGCCAAGTGCCCTACCTTCCTCCAGGTCAACCCACATGTATGGAATGTGGTAGGGGAAGGCATTCCCCACATCCTTGTAATGTTACTGGCAGAGAATCCATCCTGCTATCTGAGACAGGTCTCTTTTCTTGGACATAGGGCACATAGACCAATTTGTCCTGTAAAATAATCGGGACTTAAAATTATTTCTCCAGTTTCAACATTATACGTTAGTAGTGTGATTCCCTGAGTCATTGCACAATTTGGTAAACATATCCATAGTTCTGTTTTAATAAAATGATCATTTCAAACTTCCCTCCCCAGGACATAGTTTCCTTTCTATTCTGTTAACGTCTTAGGAGCTTCCCCTTGGCTAGTCTCCTATATATTTGGTAAATTCAGTAATTGCACCAAAAAATAACAGGGTTGTTGATTTCAGCAATTGTGTTTTGATCAATTCCCAAGCAAATTAACAAGATCACATGCATAGATACACATTAACAGTGGAATATTTTTTAATGTCATTATACTTACTGGAAACATTGTTTAACCCATATGGATGGTTTATAACTTAGGTCTTGGCACTTACTTTGAGAGACTTTGTACAACTACCTCACATTTCCCTGGCATTCCCATTATGGATTAATATTCTTAACATATAGGAGCTCAACACTGGAGCAACTAGAGTTGCTATTAGAATTTACAGATCATTAGAAAGTAGGCTGTGACATTTCTGAGTTTTGGGTTTGTAATATAGAGCATCGTGATGTTTAAGACATGGTAAGCACAGAGTAAAATTTGTAATTGAATCAATAAAATTATCTTTGTAAGTTTTTCTACAGTATACAATGATTTATTTTTATTTGTTCTTTTTAGATCTACACCAGTAGCTTGTATTTTGACATATTATACAATAACGGAGGATCCCATTCTTATGGTTGTATAGGATGTGGAATTTCACTGATCATGTATTCATATTTCTATGTTCCTATCAATACAAAACCAGCAGTTTTACTTTTAAAATTTGTTTCCTTTTGAGAATTTATAAAAAACAAATTGAACTACAGGCAAACAGAAGGCTGAGACGATTGAAACTATCGTATTAATTATTTTAAACTAAGCGCATTTATGAACTTTAAACCATGTCTGAGTGACACACTATAACAAGGTTCACTTAATAAATTATGTTTATGGAGACTAAAAATGAAATTTTAATCAATGGTGTTATACTCATTTTTAAACTTTCAGTTTTAAATTGATTAAAATACTGTTTTTTGAACAAAATCAAAGAAATAAGCAGGACATCACTGAAATAGCATAAAGTGTATATGTACTTGGGAGTTAGAATAGAAAAATCTTAATTGAAGTATTTGGTCTTGTATATTAATGTGTCTGGCCTTAGGCAAATAGCTTAAGTTCATGAGGAATCAGTTTCCCTTCTATAATATGAAAATCTCAGTGTGCAACTATTTTCTCAAAGGATTATTGAGAAGGTGGAAGGCGTGAACCTATGACCATGCTTCATAAAATGCAGATGGTCTGATAAATATCAGTTACCATTACCATAAAAAATTTCTCCAAGAATACAGAAACAATTTTCTGGTAAACATACATATTCAAAAGATGACATCAGAGTTTTCTCTTCAAAATATAATCTTACTGAAAACAATGCATTCAAAGTAATTGCTAATTTCTTGTTTTATTTTTCCAAGAAACTAACAGGAGAACATGTATTAGGTTGCACATACTTTAAAAAAAAGTGAAATAAAACTGAATAAAGAGAAGCAGTATTTATAATACCTCAACATCTGTAAGCATATATTGCAATGAAAAACTAAAAATTAACTTACCACATAGAAAGAAAAACAGCTAAAGATTGTATAATATCACCAAAACGAGAAATCTAAATTTTTTTAAAATATGAGAAAAGCAAAATATTCTTAAATCTTATTAAGATAGAAAAAGTCCGTATAACAATCTATAAATAACTCATCCAAAACTTACATGTATATATATATATATATTAGAATTATTATAAAATTTCTAAATGTCTTCTCTCTCAAGCACACATACATACACACAAACACACACACAGTGAAAAGAGATTTGGAAACTTTATAATAATTATAGACAGATATATGTATAGATTAGAATTAGTGGTTATTTTTCTTCTGATTTTTATCATTACTTATGAAAAAGTTGATTTGTAACTCCATAAGTTACAGGTACCATAAGTGACTACCAATATAATGTGAAAATTACCATTTGTGTACAAATGTATTCACTGCATACAAGAGAAATTCTTTAGCCATGTTGAAAAAAAAACTATAAATATCTCACTAGTTTCATGAAAAATAATACATTAATTTCCACTCTGCATCAGTGAATCAATAAAAATGTGCTTGAATGAGAAGACGTCATTTATCTTTATAAAATAATTATGTATGTGTGAACATGATAGGTGATTTTTCTCTAATGTCAGTGAAATTTTCACTTAAGCCAGTAAAATTTTCTCTTGAGATTCACCTATATTCAACATTGTTCCATTTTTGTTTTTATTGTTTACTCCAAAATCCAAGTCCAGTTGTCATTTCTGCACCTCGAAACTAAAGCATTTACACAATAACACAGGATTGACACATAAAACTTTGTTCAATTCTCTGATTTCATATTTTATATCTTGTTCACTATTTAATCACATAAGCATTAGATTTTCTCTATGGCTTCAATAGAAAGCATACATTGAAATTGTCCAGAGTACTTCAAGAACTATCACATTGCAAATTAAAACCAGAGAACATATTATATAAAAGGCATCAAATCAGTAGATAAAACAAAAACTACCTTGCTTAATAACTCCACTTTATAGAAATCCAACACTTCCTGATCTTTCTATTAATAATAATTAATATGCACACTATTTATTCCACTTCCCAAATTTTGTACAAACTTAGCATTTGCTTTGGTGTAATTTAATTAGTTTAGTTTAGTTTTCCTTCCACTACAGATCTATTTATGCATTGAGAAGCAAACATTAAACAATTTCAGGTCACTAGAATGAATATAGATTTTAAAATTTGTACAATTTGATAATGACGAAGATGTTTTGTATGCATATATTTCTGTAAAATCATGTGTATGTGATACTGACACATAGAATTAAAAGAGATACAGAAATGCCAGTGAATAAATTATAGTATACTCGGAATGACAAAAGGGAATAAAAAATGTTCTGTTGAATCATGATGACACTTCAAAGACAGAAAATATACAGAAATAAGGTACAAAAACACTTATAGTGAACAGTGATTGCCAGAGTTCCAAAAAAAAAAAGATTAAATTAAATACACTGAATTACCAAATAAAATATTATTAAAACAGATAAAGTGCATAGCTCTGTTTTTTTTAAACTTGGCAGGATGTTTATAAAGTTTAAATAATGTGCAGTGTGGGCAGAACTAACTACATAAAAGTGTATTGAGAAAACATGATGAAGTTCCAAGTTTTCCAGCAAGACAGATGGACTTGGTCAAGATAGCAGCAGACATTTACTTGTAGGCTTAAAATGACTAACAAAAGACTAAAATAACTAAACACCATAATTAGAAGTTCTGATATAATAGAAGCAATTCTGACAACAGGGCCTAAGGAGAAGTTTGAATCCATAACGTTATTTGCAGCTAAGCTGCCTTGGGTAACAGTGCAAGCAGAAAAACCTGAGATGGAAAACCAGCTGACTGGATGTACTGACAAAGGTCTGGTGCTTGACCATTGATCAGATAGATTTGATGTTTCCCCAGCATGATGAGTGTAAGGACAGATTCTTTTGTCGCCCGCCTGACAGTACTGATTTGTGATACCACTTATTTTATATTCTAAATTCATTCATGCCTTTGAATTTATTTCTGGGATGCATATTTGTTCTGTTGCTTCTAGTGGATTTATGGGCTAGAATGACATGATTTAATCATTGATGTTTTATCATAAATTTCAATAGCTGGAAGAGCACATCCTTCTTCATTATATTTATTCATTATGTAGGCCCTGGATATACATATTTATTTAAAGACCAAATGAATTTTAGAGTCATACTTTCTAATTCTGGGGAAAATTAAAATAAGAATATACTGAATGTAGACATATAAAATTTAAAATTGAATTTAAGATTGTTTGACTTTTATGATTATAAGTTTTTCTAACCATTTGTCTTTGCAATTGTCCAAGGCAAAATTGTGCAAATAACACAGTTATTTCTGTGTGTTAACTCTTCAAGGATGTTTGAAAATTTGCTTCATATAGTTACACATTCTTGTATGATTTATTCTCAGATATTTGATCATTTTTATTGCTGAAGCAAATTCATCTTTCTTCCATTAAACTCTTTACACAATTTTTATATGAGGCAAGTAGTATTTTCAAAATAGTCTTGAGGACTATTGTGTATTTAAGTGTATCATAGTGTGTGTGATTATTTTTCTTTTAATTTTTGTTAGATTTTTAGTGTCAGTAACTTCATAATTTCATTCAAAGAATATTTAATGAGTACTTATCATTTACTTAATTATTATAGTGTGTTAGTAAGCAAATTCATCAATATTCTTTTGTTCATAAATCTTACTTTCTAGTAATGAAATGTGCAGAAAATGTTACGCAGATTTTAGATTTTAGAAGCACGTGTTTTAACTATGAAAATGTTAATTTTCAAATTGAAAATCAAAATAGTTGCTATAATTTGGAAAGGCAGAAGAAAAGTAAGCAAAGGGAGAATTATGTATGTGTGTATTTATCCATGTTTGTAATATTTTGATTCTTGCAATATGGGTATTTGGACATAAACCCTTTGAAATTGGAAGTGCAATTTCTGTGGTATACTGTTTGAGTAATTTGACCAAACAAATTACTGAAGTGTTTGAGGATTTAAATGACTTTATATGAAAGTATTTTAGGTAGGAGAGATCCTTCATGACAGTTGATGAAAATAGTTACTTTTGTCAATAGTTTGAATAATTTGAGTGAATTTCTTTCCCCATTATAAATGTGTATAAGTATCATTACTTGCTCCATTTATTTCTAATGAAATAAATGTAAAACAAACAGATAAAACTTTGCTTAGAAATATAAATGAAATTCATATAAATTTATATGTATAAATGCTAACATTTGTTAGTGATCCTTTTGTAACTGTGACTAAGAACAATTTAGAGGAGGAAAGTTTACTTTGAGCCCATAATTTCAAAAGTTCTTTCCACGGTCAGCTGATTTTATTGCTTTGGATCCAAGGTGATGGTGGAACATCGTGGAAAGCTGCTCACCTCATGGAGGCTGATGAAGCAGAGCCAGGGGCAAGATATAATCCTGAAGAGCATGCCCACAGTGACCTACTTCCTCCAGCCATACCTTCTTGCCTAGTTACCATCCAAGAGTCTCTTCAAATTGTTAATCCATCAATCTTCAAACAATATCAATGCATGAATGAAATCAATGTGTTTAATAAGATGATAAATTTATACATAGTATAATAATTATAATCACTGCATACTTATTCACAGTTGAACACAATACAAAAATCACAACATAAGTCTGTCAAGTCATGTGAGATGTGTTTTGGGGGATTTACATTATTGAAACAAAATGAATATGTGCACAATTAATTTTTCAACTGAAAAATTTATATATGTTTATTAGCCTAGAATGTGCAATTTAACAGTCAAGCAGATATTTTCAGCTTTTACTTCTGTATTTTTCCACAAAAATGCGAAAGCCAATGGCTGTGTTTTACTCATTGTATACTAGTATATGTTTTGAAATAGTCATTTACTATCTCATCACAAACAGAAGGAAGAATATTATTATAATAAGTACCCCCTCATGTACAGTATAATTCCCATACAGAATTTAGGACAGAATGAGATATAAAATAGATATTTGATTAGCAAATCAAGATCCCAAGATCCCAGTTTATTTATCCAGCCACATGCTGCAGTGAAGGTTGTTGATGTTCATATGCAAAGAGTACACTCCACGCCATAAGGCCTGGGTTTGGCTGGAACACATGATAGTCATAAAAATCTGTTTATGAATATACAACTGGCACAAAATGTGCACTTAAAGAGAACAAGTAGTCTATTTAGTGGCTCTCTCCTGTGCCCATGTCATAATCTGTATGTTCTAAATGTTAATTCATTCACCAAATGGTGAAGCAAGATAAAATAATATGAGAAAGACTGTTCATGGAAAAAGGGAGCATTTTTCCTTGAATTTTTTCCTGATGTTTGGGTGTCTATAACCCTCTGTGTATACAACCCAATCTGCCCCTTCTGCACATCTCCCAACAAAAAGCCCCAAGTGCATAATAGAAAACCCAATTTTCCCTACTTTTAGAAGGATGGGGTAAACTATGGAGAAATTTTGTCTCTGCCATTAAAAAAAAAAATTCTCTAAAGTTTGCTTTTTCTAAAATCTAACTAAATAGTTCACATCTATTCTCCGAACTTGTGAAGTTATTTTGGAATAAGGAAGTAGAAAATTCAGCTATATAGAACTATGCAATTAGTGATGATCCAGGATGATTTACATACCATAACCCAAAGTGTTAGAACTGCATAATCCAGGTAAAAGAATAGCCAAATTCATCATCATATGCACCAAAATTTAAATGTTTACCTCTATTCCAAGCATTTGGAGAAGATGGCCTTTTATACTATACTGTATATTTAAAAATTGTTAGGAGAATAAATTTCAAATGTTCTCACGACAGAAAATGATGAGAAGTTGGGACTATATAAATATATGTATGTATATACATATATGTGTCTATATATGTATGTATCTATATGCATATATAGTGGTCAGATAAATACACTGATTGTAAACCCTGACATCATTTTGTACTCTATAAATAGCTAAAATTATAATTTTTCAATTTATAATCAAAAATAAAAATATAAAATCACAAATGATTATAGTGCAAAAAAGCAGAAGGAAGCTGCTTCAATACCATCAAAGGAAACCTTCACTGCTATGCAGAAATTAAGTTACACTGAAAAGCACGAAGTTAAAATCACACATAGAATTTTCTAAAACAGATGTTGAGAAGTTGGTAATGCAAATGATTTATTAGTAATTAAGTCTTTCAAAAAGAAGGAGGGCAAACCATTAGGCATAAGAAGTTAAATGCTTACTGATGAATGCTCAACTGAACCTTGGTCATTATGATATGAAGTTCTAGAGTCTCATTCATTATAGTTATCCTGATATGCACAAGGATTTCTTGACTTTGTGACACCTCCTTACCCAGTCACTCCACGTAAGATGTCCAAGAAGCTTGTGATAGGCAGCAAAGTGGCCCTGTGTACTTGAGGCATATTCTGAGAATTTGAGTACCAGAAGATTTCTACTGAAAGCAAATTCTCCCCTATAGGAGATAGTGAGCAGAAACTTTTGTGGTGATCAACCCCTCTGACACTAATATATACTCTCCCATATATATGTAGATACAACTAGTCCAGGATTGCATACTCCTCCTGAGAGAAAACTTAGAAGCATATAGCTAATGGGGCAAAAATAAGCTCTTATCACTTTAGTTAGTATCAAGCATGATGACTATACATCCTTTCCTTCCTTTACCATCTACTTCAGATTCTCTTTGCCTCTGTTCATCTTAGCAGCTTACCAGGTAGTATGACCCAAGTTTTATACACAAATAGCCTTAACTAGAGTCCTTTTATTTTGTTTTTTTGTTTATAGTTTAGTTGTAAATGACACAATACCTTTATTTTATTTTTATTTGGTGCTGAGGATTGAACCCAGGGACTCAAGTGAGATAGGTGAGCACTCTACCACTGAACCACAAGCCCAGCCCCATTAATTTTTAGTCTTCTTAACCATAGTCTCTTCATCCTGGAAGCACTGCGTATGTCCATTTAGTTACAGTCAAGTACATATAATGACTAATATCAGTAAATTCCATTCTTTTTGATCCCTGACCCCCAAATAATAGTAGCCTTGCTTTTTATGGATGATGAAGACAAATTGCTCCATTCAATATGCTGATACCTCTTCTGTCCTATAGGTCATTGGAAACAAATCATGAAGTGTCCAGATACTAGCTTGCAATTCAAAGTTACTTTTGCTGTTTCTCATTAAGGAACAGTATCCATAGCCCTGAAGATCTCAAAGTTGTGCAGATGGAAAACAAAAAGTCCCAAAATAATTAAGCATTATAAATAGTTTTAAGTGACTCATTCTTGTTTGGGCCCCTTGGTTCATAAAACCATATTGTTATGGTTTGGATATGAGGTGTCCTCCAAAAGCTCTTGTGAATTAGACATGAGCATTTGAGGTCCATTGGTGGAATGTTATGCCTTATATGTAAGACATCTCCCCAAAGCTGTGCTAATACAGGAATATTCAGAATTGAAGTGATTATATTAAGAGGGGCCTAACCTAATCAGTCCATCTTAGTTTGAGTGGAGTGGACCAAATGGATAGTAACTGTAGGCAAGAAGGACTTGAATGGAGAAGGTAGTTCACTGTGGAGTTTCCCTGGAAGATTTTATCTTCCCTTCTTTCTCTTTTTGGTTTCTGGCAATGATGATCATAGTCGTACCCCCTTGCCACAAACTACCAACATGTGTTTTGCCATCACCTTGGGCCAAAGCAATGGAGCCAGCTGACCATAGAGCGAACTTCTGATACCATGAACCCCAGGTAAACTTTTCCTCCTCTACCTTGTTCTTGTTGAGTATTTTGATCTGTCAAGAAAAAGTAATGAGAAACTAACACATATACATTCTTATACCTATTTGGGTGCAACACCATACAGTCGTCTGCCATTTGAGTCACTATCTTAAAATATTATAAGTGACATATAAATAGCATAAATTTATCTCAGAGTTCTGAAGACAGAACTACAAGATCAATGCATTGGTAGATGTCTCATAAAGGCTTATTCTTCCTAGAAAGTATTTTCTTCCTGCATCTTCCAATGGTGGCAGGGGTCAATGAGCTCTGTTGGACTTCATTTATAGAGACACTAATCTCATCCATGAGGATTTCACTCTCACAATCCAATTTAACCCAAAGATTGAATATGTTAACACTGTTGCATTTGGGATTATTTTTATGTATAAATTTTTGGGGAAAACATATGTTCGTATTATAACAGCAATCTGAAATTCAATATATAAATTGCCTCCTAGATGATGGCAGCACATTTTTGCTTAGCATTGCCTCTAAACTGGAGATTATCTGTGCCTTCAACAAACTGATTCATTAATCTAAGAGTCTAGATTAGAATTGAATTAAAATAGCAATGTAGCTGCTCATCAAAGTGGCAACCACAAGAAAATGCTAGAGCTCAGTGGTGGACAGAGTCTTAGAGAAAGCCAAAAAAATTCTATAGTGGAACAGGGAGTGGAACAGAATGCCTTAGCACTGACTACATGGAATCACTGTCAAGGTAGGGGGTATCCCTTCAGTGGGGGTAGAGAAGGAGAAGAGCTCAAGTGAGCACAACTGTCTCAGGATTCTGCATTCTGCATAAATATGCAAAACAAAGAACAATTCTAAAATATCTATGTTGGACTAACTCTGGAGAATTTATGACACTGCTGTAAATGGAAATCACATTGAGAAAGGACCTATTGCCTGAGAATACTGCTTTGGGCATTAGAGCATTGAGGAAAAAAAGGTGCTTTCCTTTGGACTCAGTGGCTTTCCTCACTAGCTATTGGAGTATGGCAGGGTTAGAAGTCACGTGAAATGTCACAGAGGAGCTAGTATTGGAAACTCCAGAACTGTGAGTGGCAGATTGTGAGGCACCAGTTGTCGTTTCCAGCAGCACAGATCTTTATGACTCCCTAATCTGTCTCTCTGTCCTCAGTGGTGTATGGGGCATTCCACATTGCAGGTATTAACTCTACACTCCAAGTGCATAGCTCTGGAGAGAAGTTTTGAAAAGTTCTGCATCCCGCATTAGCTTCAGACATGCCATGGCATTAACATCTTCTTTGCTTTTTTAGTTAACAATCCAAATTGTTCCAGAGATCATTTGTTTCTAGAGAATTCTGCATTCAACCCTAGCTCATTCCAGCATGGAAAACTTCTGAGTTATTCCAGCAAACTCCAGCCACAAATCACTCCCACTAGTCACCTGACAAGCATCATAAAAGAATGAAAAAGGTGGGAAAATAACTCCCAGCCTTTGATCTATCCAAGGCTTGTAGAGCCTGAGAAGACATGGAAAGAAACTTGAATTGGCATAAACTGCAAGTTTCCACAATAGCCTGCTCGCTTATTGCATTTATGCTGGACACTGGGAACTTTGACTTAATGACAATAGAAACTGAGTCACACAAGATCTCAAGTGAATGACCAAATGATACATCTCAAGGTCTTAGAAAAACAAAAACACACACACACACACACACACAAAAAAAAGAAAAATCAGCAGAAGGAAAAAAATAAAGATCAGAGCAAAAATAAATGAAATAGGGACTAAAAGAAGGACACAAAGAATCAAGGAAAAAAGTTGGTTCCTTGAAAAGATAAACGAAATTGACACTTAACTGTACTAACCAAAAGAAAGAGAAGACCTAAATCAAGAAGTTATTTAAGAACTGAATAAGAAACAATGATGTCACTGAAATTCAAAAGACTATTAGGGAATATTCTGAAAAGCCAAATTTCAAAATTTGATAAATCTAGAAGAAATAGGCAAATTTCTGATTACACATGACCTACCAAAATCAAACCAAGATAATAGACAGACATCATTATGCTATGTATATATATGATTACACGAGTGGTGTGAATCTACATCATGTACAACCATAGAAATGAAAAGTTGTACTGCATTTGTGTATAGTGAATCAAAATGCAGTTTGTAAAAATAAAAAAAAATCATATGGAACATTTACAAATATATAACACTTATTTGACTATAAAAATAAATTCAAAATAAATTCCCAAACATGGGAATTTAGTGGGTCATGTTTGCAGAGCTTTATACAAATTAAATATAGAAACTGCTGAAATACTGGGTTTGGAGTTTTACTATATACCATTCTTCTCAAACCAGAGTTTTTCACCTAGACCATAGAAATGTCTGTGATCTAAGAATGTAAAAAATTTATTATGCTTTTAAAATAGTCTTCTAACTTTATTAAAAACAACAGAATTAAAAAAAGAAGATATAAAAACCATAAAGAGATCAGTAACAATTAATGAGATTGAAGCAATAACATAGTGTCTCCAACAAAACAAAGTTCCGGGTCAAGACAGATTCAGTGCTGAATTTTACCAGGTTTTTAAAGAACATCACCAATACTCTCCAAACTATTCCATTAGATAGAGAGTAGGAGACTCTTCCAAACTCATTCTTCAGGTCAATATTATCCTTCTTTTTAAAATCCGATAGAGTTTTAAGACCTAGACCAATAACCCTCATAAGCATAGGTACAAAAGTACTCAGCAAAGTATTTGCAAATGGAATTCAACAGCACATTAAGATGATCATAAAAGATGATCAAATTGGTCTTATTTTAGGGATGCAAGAATGGTTCAATATATGTAAGTCAGTAAACTTAATAAAGGACATAAACAGAATTAAGAAGAAAAATTCACACAATCATCTCAACTGATGCAGAAAAAAAAGAAAACCTGATGAAAATTCAAATCTCTTCATGAAAAAATCCTGAGTAAATTAATACAGAATGAGTATACCTCAATAATAAAGTTTCATATGAGAAACCCATAGCTAACATCGTAGTGAATAAACAAAGACTGAAAGCATTTCCTTTAATGTCAAGAACAAGATGAGGGTGTTTTCACACCACTCTTATCTAGTATAGTACTGGAAATTTTGTTAGAACATTTAGATAAGAAAAATAAATAAAAGAGATACAAAAAGGAAATTTTAGTTAGAACTTTTAGATAAGAAAAATAAATAAAAAAGATACAAAAAGGAAAAAGGAAATCAAATTCTCCCTGTTTGATGATGAAACCCTAAAAACTCCTCCAAAAGACTCAGAACTGATTAAAAGAGCTAAACAAAATAACATGGTGCAAAATCAACATACAGACATCAGTAGATTTTTCTAGACAACAATAAAAGACTCACTAAGAAAGAAATCAGAAAAGCAATTCCACTTACATGCCTCAAAAACAAGTCTAGAAATAAACCTACCAAGAAAAGGAAAGCTCTCTACAATGACAATTAGAAAATGCTGAAGAAAAAACTTGAAAATGACATGAGATGGAAAGACTTTCCATGTTCTTGGTTGGAGAGCATTAAAATTGTTAAAATGGCCACACTACACAAAGGAATCGACATTAATGACTATTTAAAAGAAAAACAATGACATACTTCACAAAACTAGAAAAAAACTAAAATCCATATCAAAACACAAAAGACTTCAAATGATCTGATCAAAGCTATTGAGGGGAAAATGTGAAAAAAGCAATTCTTGAGGCAACCTAGAACCTGATTTCAAAACACAAAATGACACATAGTAACAATAACAGCATGGATTGGCATAGAACAACCATGTGGACCAATGGAACAGAGTAGAGGACTCATACATAAACCCATGCATCTATAGCCAACTGATACCAAACGTGCCTAATGCCTATATTGGAGAAAAGACAATCTCTTCAAGAAATTGCCCTGGAAAATTGATATACATATGTTTCGAATTAAAACTAGATCCCTATTTTTCATGCTGTTAAAAAAAAAACAACTCAAAAGGTACCAAAGAATTTAATATAAGACCTCAAACTGCGAAACTTCTAGAAGAAAACACTGGGGAAACAGTCCAAAATGTCGGGACAGGCAACAGTGTCTAAATATTAATCTGATAGCTCTAGAAACTAAAGCAGTGATTGTGAAAAGAGATTACATCAAATTAAGAAGGGAGATGGGAAGATAAAGATGGTCGAGGCACAGTAAACACACGTACATGAATGTTGCACTGGAAGTCATTAATCTGTACAATTAACATGTGTTAATAATTATACTCTAAAAATAAAAAAATATCATATTTTTTTAATTTGTCAAAACTTTGATAGCATCCATTGAAAGCTTGTGCTTGTTAAGCTCTTTAAAATTCAATTTAGTAAAATATGTATAACAAAATCGACATAATTGAGTTATTGCCGTCAAAGTCCTACTTAAATAGTCTAGTCTAGACTCTGGGATATATGGGAGAACCCCAATAATTTTTGGATGGATTTTTTTCACTAATTACATCATTGAAATATCACAATGAAGTTTTGAAAGCAGATATAATGCCATTTACTGACCAATATAGAGACAATGAGGGAGAAATGCTTGGCTGTCATATGATATTAGAATTGGGGAAAAGGCCCAATTTTAGTTCCTTACAACATTCCACTGGCATAATTTTCTGATTCTCAGAAAAATAAAGTTATTGCTATTCTTTTAAATTTCAAAGACAAAGAAAACAATCAAATCTTATTAATGTATTGATGGTTTCAACTGGTGGGCCTTACTTTTTATTGTTATTGAGAAAAAACCTAAGCAGTGACTGACAGCTCTCAATATTTTGATTCCCAACTGTTAGTTTTAAAAATCTCTCCTTCTCTGGATCATGCAGATGTTGGAAGCAAGGATGCATATAAATATATATATGCATAAATATATATACATAAAGCATATAACTTGATTGCTATGACGAAAAAAATACTGGAAGGAATTTGCGGTGGTGTTTGTGTGTTGGTTGGTGAGCCTTCAGTAAACAGATTGTCACTCAATTCTAAGAGTTCAGGAGTGTATCTCAGTCTCAGATGCTTCCCATAATCCTGGGTTAGATATATCACTGGAAAAAGGAAAAGTAAGCATAATTCTACACACTAAATTCTCCTTGATCTTTTGCAACCCAACATCCAGTCAGAGTTTAGATTATAGATTAAAGGAGGTTAAAGTTTTCTTACATATAATTTCAACCATTCCTCTTGTTTTCCATGACACCATCAGCACCAGGCTAAAGGGTTTTGATTACTGAAATTCCTTAGATTTTTCTAAGGAATTAGAAATCCCAGAAATGTGTCTATATTATTAAATTAGATCTTTAAAATATACTATTAAACCCATTTCAGGAAATATTTTGTTTTTCAACTTAAAATGTATCCATCTACTTTTTTCTAACCCCACTTGCCTAGTTCTTGTGGCCTTGCTTTATTGAGCAGTCACTTTAACAAGTATTTCTCCTCTTCTGCTTTCTTAATTAAAATAAAATATCTAGATTACACTTCGGGTTATTATTTTTTGATTCAAATTATATAATAGCATCATCTTTTATATCCTTTATTGGTTTTTCATTGTAAAATCTTTTCAAGACTTGAAAACATCATAAAAATATTTTCTGCCTATTTTTTCAAATAATCATGTGTCACCTTCTCCACCTGTGATGGATGGAATTATTATGTAAATGCACTGCTTCATCCTCACTTTGTAAAAAATTAAATTGTCTTCACCATTTTAGAGTTGAACTAGGCTTTGTGTTTTGGGTTGGGCTGGGACTTGTTATAAAGCGTGGCATAAACACACAGTGTTTTAAGAAGTTTTAAGATGTCCTTACATGATTGGGGGCAGTCTTTTCTTTCTGCCTTTGGTCACAAAGACAGCAGTTTCACTCAATGTCTATTCCTTCAGCCTGGGTCCCAAAGGAGAGGACACATAGAGAAAACAGGTAGAGTAAACCTTTAGCTTGGATAGGCTACCAACAAGCAGTCTAAATTTAAATTACATTTCATCCTACATAGAAATGTTTGCTGTAAACAAATGAGAATTTGCATTTGCAATTTTGGCAAAATTTATCAAAACCCTCTTTTCCTTACATTCAAATTTCGTTGCTTGTCTGATACTTCTTACCCAACTCTTCATACTTGACTATTATTAGACACCTGTTTTTGTGTTTTGCTCTATCTGGTTCATTCTTTACAGTTCATGCTCTTAAAGCCTCAGAACAAAATATAACTTCACAGAGGTATCAAAACATTTCATTACCATTTTCCTTTACTTCCAACAATAACAGCATTTGATAAGTTAAGTATATTTGTTTTGTTTATTATCTCTTCTGTGACATAAGGATAAATAATTTGTCTTCCAGTCTTTGAAACGTTCCAGGTAGGAGACACTTAGGAGTATATGTTAACAAATAATGGATATGAAATCAGACATTTCCCACTACTCAATATGGTTCAAATGAGGGGATACTGAGGACTGAATTGGAACAAATATATTTCATGCTTGCATAGTTAAGTCAAACTGAACCCCAATATTATATGTAATTATAATGAACATAAAAACATTAAACACATAATATAATAAATAACCCAGGTAATATTTTTGAAGGGATATATAACTTTTTTCCTTTTCTCTGTGGATCAGGAGGTATAGGCTCTTCCTATTGCATTTTGGTATGAATGTAAGCATTTGAGCCCCTTATATTTTGAGTGTCAAAAAGTTTATATTCTCCTAGACTAGCATAATCCAATAGCTGAAGATTTGTAAGAAGTCACCATTTATCTTAATTCCTTGTTAAAACCCATTTTTCTTTTATATTTTGAGTACAGATTATCTTAGAGCCATTTAGAGTCATTGCCTGTACTTTTGTAAGTTATCTTCACTTTTAACTATGCTATTTTGTCCACATGTTCTTTCCTAAAATATAGAAAGCACCTTTTTCACCACTGACCTCTGACACTTTCCACTCTTGATCTATTGCTAAGCCGATTTCCACATTCTGACAACCAGATCCTTTGGACTGAGTTGCAGTGTCAGAGTTGCAAATTCCTAAAAGTAAAGCACCTCTTGTCTTTAAAAATAGCCTCTTAATGTCTAAGTGCACAGTCATTAAAGGGAGTTGGGCTGGGCTGATTTCTAAGGCTGATCACACCCAATGCAGAAACTGCTCCTTCCTTTCACACCAACATGGTTTCACAAGAGGCATTCTTAGACGTCTACACTCTGATTGTTGATAAACTCGATTTATTATTTGTGTGTTGTTCTTAGATCTTCTTCACATCCCTTGATGTGAACAGCTATATATCCATCTGATATCTTCCTTAACATTGCATAAGAACTAAGAAATTCCCAGTCCTTCTTCCCATTTAGAAACCTTGTCTACTGGGAATATTGAAAAAACCTCTAGGGGGCAGTGTTGCCTAACACCACTAAGTCAGAATGGCACCTCGGTTCTGACCCAAACAGGACATTTTTATACAGGATAACTGTCTTATGAGTAAGCTATAATTAGTAGGCTCAAAAATACTTTAATGCCACTGACTTCAAATATTGGATTAAAACTACATGATTATAATACATGGTACTTTTGAATCTGAACCCACATGAACACTAACTCAGAAAAATGTCAAAAATTTCTCATTATTTAATCTTCACGTTTTCTCAATATCCAATGAAATGCAATAAAAATATAAATTATTTTAACTTAGAGTACATTATCTTAGAAAAAAATAACATTGCTCCTCCTACAATGTCTGGTTTTACTCAGAATATTTAATATTGTCTGACTTTTATTAAATAATTTTATACATTTATGTAAAATATTTTCAAACATAAGAATTCTCATTTCAGTTTTTTAAAATTTTTAAAAAAACCTCCTCTACAAAAATGTGCATATTCTGAGGACAAAAACCAAAAGCACATGTGCTTAATTAAATATTTCCTTTAGATAAAGGGGTAAAATAGTTCACATGTCAAACAATGTAAAGATTTTTTTAGTGCAAAATGTACAATGAATTCACACAATTTTGTTATTAATCCATTTATATGTATTTATTTAATTTTCAGTGTATCTTTTTAAAGAAAATTGCATAGCAATAATATCTAGGGGGTCAGCATTTAAATATAATTAAAATATGTAATTATATGCCTGACAAAGAAATCAAATAATGGAAAATATTGATTCTGACATTATTAATTCAGATAGAATTATGCCTGTTCTACTTAAAAAGCTCCAGGCCTAATTTATTTTACTCTGATCCATTTTAGAGAGAAATAGAACAAAATAAAATAATCACCAATTCCCTCATTTCTTAACATTCTTCAATAAATTCCCTGCAATTACCTGTCTCAGAGTTTGTATCTGAGGAAATCTAACCTGAGGCAGTAGATGACACTTGCAGCATCTATGTATGACTTAGATGAACAGATGTGAACAGAAAAAATAAACACTAAGGCAAGTTAGTTCCCAAAATTAAAAAAAAAAAGTTAAAAAAATCTCCTCTTTTGTATGACGACTCAAGAATAAAGAGAACCTTTTCAACTTTATTATGTTTTCAATTGTAATGATAATTTAGCTACTGCAAAACATTAAGTAACAAACAAACATCCTAGGTTGATTTTTCATATCTAGCTGTGCTTCAAACAATATTAATGTAAATGCTTTCTTATAACTATGAATCATAAGAGAAATACTAAAGTTTAAAGCAAAAATGCATTAATTTTGAGCATGACATATATTATCTGCAGTGTTCTCCAATTAATGAATGGAAATATTATCAGTCATTTAAATATTAAAATTTTAGAGTGATCCAACTTTATCAATTTCATAAAACTTTGCTGCCCACCAACACCATCTATGTGCTCAGGCTTAGTGAGAATGGTTAGAATGTGTTTTCCACTGGCCTATGATGCTCTTTCCCTAGACATTTGCTAAGTTTTATAATTGCTAATACCATTTTTTGACCAATAACAAAACGAAAATCTCTGCAAACACTTGTTTTTAATTTGAAAGTTATTAGGTCCTTCATCATATAGGGGTTGAAATTCATCCATGTGCTATTACAACTAGCATAATGTAGGAGTTTGGTTGATTGATACACTCTGAAATTTTCAAACCTTGTAGACAAACAGAATTATTCCCAAAAGTTTTAAAAATGAGTATTTCTAGGTTTAATCAGAAAAGATTCCTTTCTGGCATGCAGATTCTCTTTTGATATTCAATTGATACTAATTTGAGAACCTACTTTTTAAAACATTTCCATGACAATTTAAATGTTCAACCACTTCTGGAAAAACAGTTAATTTTAAATATGAACCTGTTCCATGACACACGTAGAAATTTTTAAAATTTAAAAATTTTCCTAATTTTAAAAAATCTTCCTTTTTCTATTTCATATTTTCATTAGTGCATTATAGTCATTATGGTGGAGTAAAACTGCATCATGAATAAATACCACATTTTCATTATCCATTCATCTGTTGAAGATTGGTTTTATAGCTTGGGTTTTGTGAATTACACTGCCAAAAACATTGATGTGTCTGTATTACTATAGTGTGCTAATTATAAATCTTTTGAATAAATACCAAGGAGTGGAATAGCTGGATCTAATGGTGGATCTATTCCTGGTTTTTGGAAGAATCTCCATACTGCTTTCCAGAGTGTGTGTATTAATTTGAAGTCCCACCACCATGGTATGAGTGAATCTTTCCCTCACATCCTCACCATCATTTATCATTCTTTTAATCTGGATGATAACCATTCTAACAGGAGTGTGGTAAAATCTCAGTGCAGGGACAGATACCATTGCCCTGTGTACATGCATGAACGCACAGATGGTGTGACTCTACTTTGTGTACAACCAGTGAAACAATAGCTGTACTCCATTTGTGTTCAATGAATCAATAAGTAAAAAAAAAAAAAAAAAAAAAAAAAAAAAAAAATTAAAAAAAAATGGATAACTAAAAAAAAAATCTCAGTGCAGTTTTGATTTGCATTTCCCTGGTTTCTAGGGATGTGGAACATTTTTTACATGTATTTGTTTCTTTTGAGAAATGTCTATTCAATTCTTTTGCCAACATATTAATTGACTTTTTTTTTTTTGGTGAGTTCTTTATATATTGTGGATATTAATCCTGTCTCAGAGAAGCAATTGGCAAAGATGTTCCTCCATTCTGTAAGCTGTCTCTTCATGCTTATAATGGTTTCCATTACTGTGCAGAAGCTTTTAATTTGATTCTGTCCCACTTATTGGTTTTTAGTTTTATTTCTTGGATTTCAGGGGTCTTGTTAAGGAAGTTGGTGTCTGCTCCAATGTGTTGGAGTATTGAACCTACATTTTCTTCTAGCAGAGGCAATTTAAGAAACGCTTACTTTGGGTCTTCAGAAATTTTTGCTCCCAATTAGAGTGAGAAATTCCCATACCAGAGTAAATCTTGTTGTCTGGTTTAGATTAAGCTATTTGGCAAATAAAGTAAGTATGTAATGGCATCATTTTAAAAATCAAATATATTTGCCATCATAGATAGAATTATCATATGCTGAAAATGAAAGTACGTGTATGATAGTCTCTGAATTCATTTAATTATGCTCATATTTCACAGCACTGAAATGGCCATCTGTTTATTTAAAGCAGAAATGAAGAGAATGTTTACTCTAGCAACTTACACATTATCATAATAAAAAGACAAAGTAGGAAAGAATAAGTAAATATCTACAAAGTAAATGGTGTGAATTCAAACAAGTCTTGAGTGGAACAAAAATGGAGATATAGGAGATAAAATTAAGAGGTTAAATTATAAGTAAACATCAGATAATACACATCTGCATGAACCTTGGTTAATAAACAGAAAAGGAGATGACAATGGTTTGTACAATGACATGCTTTCATAGGGTATTCAATGCTGTGGGACAGAACACAGTTCTCCCAGCCCCCTAGCCAAGCACTCTGCCCCTAGCTGCTTCACTGTTGGCTGCCAAGAATTCACAATCAAATCTCATGTATTGCCTTCAGCTGAAAAGCATTCTGGATGTAACATCCAGCTGTTAAGGGGATTCAAATGAACAATTTCTTGTCAATATTCACGATTACCCTGTGTTGTGAGGTAATTCCCCATGGCCATCTCTCTCATTTCTGTAAATCTTGTGAGTAGAGACCTACCTGTGTAAGAACATGAATGGTAGACTCATTTGGGAAGTGGAGATAGGACATCTCTCTGGGGAAAAAAGGCAGCCGTGGACTTTGCTTACAGTCTTTGTAGATGGAGATAGTATCTTGTTCAGTAAGAGTTATAGGCATGCTTATTGCCATTGTGTAGGATCTCACTTCCAGGGACCATCACTTCTGAAACAACCTACTGTGTGGGCATCCATCTGCCTTCTCTCCATGCACTTCTCCATGGGATTGGTGGGAAGTGAAAATGACACAAGTGTTCTTCTGCTAACATCATTAACACATTGGAAGAGGAATTCACTAACTTGCACATAGGGTAAAATCTCAGACTCTTCACCATTTTTGACCCTTTGAAGGGCCATCCCCACTCCAGAGCTCCCTGGGATATGAATGGAGACCTTTGTTGCAATCTCATTTCACTTAAATTTTTCTGCCCAATCCTGATTCTCTTTTTTCTTTGCAGGGAAGTTCTTGAAAGCCCTCCTTAATAAAATAACTACAACCGATAGTCTGTTCTAGAGACAGTTTCTGAGGAAACCTGACCTTAGTATGTGCCTTCGGTGTTATGATGGAGCTGATTCTGTGAGGGTATTTTGGAAATGGGTCTCTCTTGCTAGTAGAATGAAAATTGGGATCTTATCACTAATAGCATGAGGTTCTTGTACTAATGAAACTATTAAAAATTTTAATGTGTTAAACTTGAGTGACATAATGCATTGATGGGCACTGAAGCAGACAGAAGTTAACGGAGGAAGAGCCAGCATAAGGTGTCTTTAAGGGACATGCAACAGGGACTGAAAATCGTTGCCTTTATGTTTGATGTGGAGTTTCAAGTTCACAGGCAGTCAGTTAGGGAGAAGATAAGAGCTGGCTGGCCCTCAGGAGAAAAGACTGGACCACATGCCGATTATCTCTGCCTCTGCTCTTGGTAATGTGTGTTTCCTACAGAAGAAACTGGTACCTCTGTCACGAATTACAAACACAGTTGGCTTAGGTGTCAGAGAAGCTGAAGGAGGACCAGAGTAAGGTGGAACTTTGACAGACATGGATGCTATTCCATAACAATGAAGTGAGCCAGCAGATAAGTGTCATGGGTGAACCTCAAAAGCATCTTTACTACTTTTATGAAAGAAAAAACATTTTAACAAAAATGAGTGGTGTTTCATTTCTGGCCTTCAAACATTGTACTAAAATATCCTTTTAGCCCCTTCTAACCAGAAAGGAAGGGAAGGGAGTTCTGGGAAATTAAGTTCAGCCTAACTAAGTTGATACAACATAAAACCACCATAGGTGAAAGATTCAAGCCCCTGATAGGTTCAGGGCAATATTTATTATATGGAGAGTGGAATTTGGTGGCAGTTCTGAGTGTCACTGAGTACAGTAACAGATGCATGGAAAAAGACTAAATGGCTGAGGATGATTAATCACCAAATTAAAGCCAAATAGGAGAGTTAGAGAGTTTCCTTTGACATGTTTAATGAAATTTTCATCTCAATTAGCCAGAGGGCAATGCAAATAAACTGAGTTTAAGACCCAGGAATTAATTATATGGGTAGGAGAGTGCAAGTGAAGGTTGAATTTTTAGTAGGTCAGGGACCTGGTTGGGAAAAACTGAGACCTTGAGACTTAGAATGGAACTCACGATTTTCTTGTACTTTCTGGGCATGCAGAAATAATCCACACTGACCCCGATTTGACAAAGCCTCTGCCTTGAATTCCAATATGTGCCCTGCACAGAATCTTTCCAATGCCCCTTTCTTCCCCTGGCTGCCAATAGAATAACTGAGGCCAAATCACAATACAGTAGCATATCAGGGATTTGCTGGGCCAACTAAGGTAGGAAAATGACTCTATACTAACGGTATTGTAACAGCCTACAGCTGTCAGGAGAGTGTCAGGATCCTGAGAATCCAAAGGATCAGATGAATGGGATACAATGTTGGAAGGTAGTGGTTTTCAAAATGGGATTTCTGCCCCAGAACACTTGACCTAAAACCCTGGCAAGCACTAAGGTGCCATTATTTGACTCAGCAGCATGGAAAAACACTGCAAAATAGAAATATTTAGTTGAACATTCGTCATTTAGCACAGCAGAGAGTGAGGGGGCAAACAGCAGACTTAAAGAAATAGGTTTGTCATGTTGCACATACCCTGTCTGACCAGAACATGCATCAGCACATGTGTTCAGAAAGAGGACTATCTTTACTACACAAAAAAGAACACACTGGTGAGAGAGAGGGTCATTACCACTCTAAGGAAGGTGAGAGGTGGCTGTCAGTCACACAGCAAGGCTGAGGAAATGACATACTGTTACATAACTAAGGTATATTAGTGCAATAGTGATAGAATCTCAGATTTATGGCAGTCAGGAGATAAGGTTCAACTATCAACAGCAATGTAAGTTCAAAATAGACATCAGCAGCAATGTCAGGGTGGAGAACAGTGAGGGAGGAACAGGGTTGCTCTTCAAAGAGTGTTAA
Source organism: Glaucomys volans (assembly GCA_020662805.1). Taxonomy (NCBI): domain Eukaryota; kingdom Metazoa; phylum Chordata; class Mammalia; order Rodentia; family Sciuridae; genus Glaucomys; species Glaucomys volans. Next base: position 197,864 of record JAJEJO010000838.1, read on the forward strand.
GGATTCTTATTAGAATACGAAATTCTTAGGGATAAGAAAAATCAACAGGCAACAATAGGGTAAGTTAAGCAATCTACAGAAATCAGGGACGAATGATCACAAAGCTGAGAAAAGGAACCCTCAGGTTCCTTTGAAACCAGGACTCTTTGTCTGATTTCCACATACTGGAATTCATATGGCAAAAGGAGAAACCTGACCCCATAGGAAATATTACAACAACCATGGTAATAACTGGCAGCAATTTCTCAAGCTTTTTCCCCAAGGGACCTATAGTGATGTATTCAAATAATTGAATAGGATGGTAAAGAGAATTCTCACACATTTAGAAGACTTTTGAAAATAAATGTACACCTTAAAGTTCATTTCTAGAAATTCACAGTATCATCACATCATATATGCTAACTCCATTTGATTTGGGACATATGGAAACTCCATTGTAAGTAAAGGACTGAACTAGGTCCTTCTCATGCTAGGGTTACTCACAGTAGATGTACCCTATGGTCATTTCTTCATCTCCAAATCTGGAGAGTTGTCATTCTTGATAATTGACAAAACCTCTATAACAAAAGCATCTAAAATAGCCAACCCCAAACCCAAGAACTTGCTAAATCTATATCATATCTCAGAGCAAAGGAAGAATTTAGTAAAATCTTAAAGACTTAGAACATAATAAGGGGATTATTCTCATGATATTGGACTCAATTCTTCATTCTGACTCTTGAGAAGATACTCTGGCAGATGATACTTGATGACTCAACAAAGTGAAAGCCTTGGCAACAATTTAGACAATTGTTTTCAAAGGAGATTAGCATTGCCTCATACAATATGGCTATTGATTTTTCACATGTGCTCTCTTAACCTGCTAGCTTCTATATTCTTAAGGAAAAGAAAGATCAAAAGTAATTTAAGTATACACAGGGAAAGTCATATGCTACATTTATTTTCTTATCCCAGAACATTGCTAAATCTGAAGATATCATAATATAATTGAAGAGATGATGCCCAACTTTATTATTTTTTATTGATTGTTCTATTTAGTTATACATGACAGCAAAATGTATTTTGATTCATAGTATGCAAATGGAGTACAACTTTTCATTTCTCTGGTTGTAAACAATATAGTCACACCATCAGTGTAAGCATACATGTACATAGGGTAATGATTTTGTCTCATTCCATAATCGTTTCTTCCCATTTCTCCCTCCTCTCCCCTCATTTTCCTCTACCCAATTCAAAGTTCCTTCATTCTTCCCTTATCCCCTGCAAGTCCCTGTTATGTATCAGCAACCACTTTTCAGAGAAAATTTTGGTCTTTGGTTTTTTTGGATTGGCTTATCTCACTTAGCATGATATTCTCCAGCTCCATCCATTTACCTGCAAATGCCCTAATTTTATTCTTCTTTATGGCAGAGTAATATTCCATTGTGTATATCTAACACAGTTTCTTTATCTATTCATCTATTGAAGGGCATCTAGGTTGCTTCCACAATCTAGCTATCATGAATTGAGCTGCTATAAACATTGATGTGGCTGCATCACTGTAGTATGCTGATTTTAAGTCATTTGGGTATAGGCCAAGGAGTGGGATAGCTGGGTCAAATGGTGGTTCCATTCCAAGTTTTCTAAGGAATCTCCATACTGTTCTCCAGAGTGGCTGCATCATTTTGCAACCCCACCAGCAATGTAGGAGTGTGCCTTTTCCCCCACATCCTCGCCAACACTTATTGTTGATTGTATTCTTGATAATAACCATTTTAATTGGAGTGAGATGAAATCTTAGAGTGGTTTTGATTTGCATTTCTCCAATTACTAGAGAAGTTGAACATTTTTTCATATATGATCTTAGAATTCATTTTGTCCCACAAAACTGATGGAATCATATAAATAAGAACATATGCCATGATTTGGATCTGTAATGTCACTCAAAGTCACATTTGCTCAGAGGTGGGGCTTTGAGAAACTGTTAGATCATGACGTTCTGCCCTTATCAATATATCAATTCATTGATAACTGAATGGACAAATGGGACCACTGGGATTTTGGATCTACTTGGAATAAGTAGGTCACTGGGTGTGTGCCCTGGAAGGGTTTCTCTCTGCTTCTTGACTGCCACAGGGTGAGTGGCTTTCCTCCACTGTGCTTTTTCCACCTTGATGATTCTGCCTCGCCTCAGGCCCAGAGAGATGGAGTCAAGTGATCATGAACTGAATTCTCTGAAACTATGAGGTAAAATTTATTTTATCTCCTACAATTGTTCTTGTCGAGTATTCTGTTCAGAGTGCTGAAAATCTGACTAACACAGCACATGTACAAGTAGTGGAAAGCACACTATTTGCATTTGTAGGACACATTCCCTCCAGAAGGTGTATAATAAATCCTATGAAAAATTCATGATAATATTAAAAGCCATAGAAACACATTCAGACTGTAATGCAAACCACCTTCTACTAGGTTCTTTAGTGCTACTAGTATTTGTGTGGGACAAGATGTTGTGCCTGGGATTTGTGAACATTCCCACAAGAATATTCACACTGTGCTGTGTGCAGGCATGCTAGAGGAAAGAGAGCTTCTGGAATCTGATCATGAGATAGATGATAGTATGATAATGATAAATTGAGTCCTCTCTGTCCCATAATGCCGTAATATGCTGGCCTGATCAATGTCCATGATAGTATTAAAATGATAGATCCTGGATCAGGCATAAGCAGAGCCTGAGGGTACAAGTGAGCTGAGCAAATGTTACCCAAATGACATGCTGTACAATCATATTTACAGTGATGTCTCTCCATCTGCTTGCATCTGTTGGTACATGGTGCTGTCCTATAATGAACCAAGCTGGAGAAGTATGATTCACTGATAAGTTAGCAGAGATGTTGTTGAATATGCAATTATATTGCACTTAGACCTGCTTAGAGGTGAAATAACATGGAATAGCAGTGAAGAGCTTTGAGAAGTAGACCTATTCCATCATTTATAGGAGGAAAACAGATGATCTGTGGTCAGAACACCATCCTTAGGTAAGGGTAGTTGCACATAGCTTCACTACTTGGTCAGGAGCTAACTAAAACTAAAGTTTAAAAACTAAGGTATGAGGAAATTAGTGAAAGAGGATTGTGGGTTAACTTAACATATTGGGCACAAAATGTGAATAGCTTTGTATATTTTGTGGGTGAACATACATTTATACTACCTCAGCCAGTTTATGTCAGCTGGTTTCTGTAATGTGACATTCATTATCCCAGGCAAATGAAGTAGCTATTAGGACAGGAGCTTAAGGCTGTCTGTTGCAAAAGAAGAGATTTCCTTTCACCAACGTTGGCCTAGCTACAGGGTCTGCCAAAAGTCCAACCTACCAACAGTGGAAAATTACCCTCTATCAACCATTTTCTGTGTGGTACATATAAAATAGCATGTGGATTCCTTCATCATACACTCACAGTAATATGCTTTACTCATTTTGATCCTTAGTGAATTCCTTGTTTGAAATGATGTTCAATGGTATTCCCTGTTGATGTATTAAACACAGAATAAGCTCTTAGTTAAGAGTCCCAGAAGAAAAAGTAAACCAGTATCTGCAATATATATATATACAACATATATATTGCTTGCATCCATTCAGGGTAATTGATAGATATAATTCTGATATTCTGTAATATTTTTAAAAATATTGTTTAGTTGTTGATGGACCTTATTTTTATTTATTTATATATGGTGCTGAGAATCGAACCGATTGCCTCACACATGCTAGGTGAGTGCTCTATCACTGAGCCACAACCCCAGCCCAATGCAATTACTTTTTACAGTCTGACTTGCAATCTAGGAGGTAATGTTCTATGACAACTGAGGCTCCCATCCTCCCCCTTGTGATGTATACCCAACACCAATTATAAAATCCATGGTGCTTTTCTTTGCAATAGGGAGAATGTACAGATGTCAGAACTAAGGGAATAAAAATGGCCCTTGAGTAATCACTCTAGATATGTACTCAGAAAATTTGTTTTTCTGGTCTCCATAGTTTAAGTTTTTCTGAGTCAATAACAACTGATTTCCAGAAGAGGATGCTTCTCTTAATTTCCTACCTGTGCTCCATTTTGCTTTGTTTTCTATTTTAATTTTCTCTTTCTTTCTGCCATTTCCCTCATTCTTTTCTTTTTGGCTCTACTGGTTTTTTTTTTTTTTTTTTCTTTCTTCTCGAGTAGGCTGTTTGCTTAATAATATTTACCTATTTTTATTATAAATGTACTTAATATAAGTATATTAAACTAGGAATGCAATAAATAAAAGTACATAAACCAGAAAAGCCAAAGGATAGAATTTTCCACTGTCAGACCAAAAGTAAATGAGTATATAATTAAAGTAAAATTAGAATAATGCTTATCTTCTCTTGTAAGTTTGATATTCGTTCTATATGGGTAGTTTTATTTTCCATTATGATTCTGTTTTGGACTCATTAAAATTTTCTTAATTGTTAAATTGATGTAATTAATCTTGTTATCTTATGCTCTGGGTTTCAAGTTTGTTCTCTTTTTGTGGGTGGAGCAGATACCTGGGATTGAACTCAGGGACACTCGGCCACTGAACCACATCCAAAGCCCTATTTTGTGTTTTATTTAGAGACAGGGTCTCACTGAGTATCTTAGAGCCTCACTTCTGCTGAGGCTGACTTTGAACTCTCGATCCTCCTGCCTCAACCTTGCAAGCCACTGGGTGTATGGGTATGTGCCACTGTGCCCTGGCTTATTCTTATTATTGTCAAAGTGTATTTAGCATGATGTAAATCATTTAAAAGGTTTCAACTTTTTTTTCAGTGCCAGTATGTGATGATTTTTTAAAATAAATGTCTCCTTTATGCTTAAAAATAATCTTCTACAATTTTTTGTACAATATTATAAAATAGTACAAGTTTAATTATCGTAGTATTTATTTTACATAATTTTCTCTTTTTCCTTACTTTAAACTAATACAGTATTTCACAATCTTTTATTATGATGGTGTAGTTCATACTTTCATTGTAAGAATGATTTCCTTTCATTTGTCTTTTTGCTTTGGGGGCTATTAAAAGGATGTGTATTCTGGGGGATCATTGAATTTTATCATAAAGAACATCACATGGCCAGCTCACCATATTTGTTTTTTACCAAAATTTAGGTACATTAGAAATGTGCCTTTTTGATTTTTCTTATAGCAATTTTTTAAATTTTGAATCCTGTTGCTGTCAATTTCCTTCTATTCCTTTGTTGTTGTTTTTTTTCATTTGAGTAACAAGTAGCTTTTTTTCCTCTTCATCCAAATTACTTTTGTGTGAATCTATTATATTTATGATTATTATAATTACTGATTCATTCAATGTATTGTACCATATGATGTTTTCCTTATAGTCAACCACTTCTCATAGTGTTTTTCTCCTTTCTAGCTTTCATATGATTACAGATTTCTTTTGAATTCATTTTTTAACTTTACAAATTTTAAAGTTCTATATTTTAACTTTTTAGAAGTTGTAATGTAGAAACTTTATATAGAATTAAGCAATTTGTTTTTTTTACTCCTGTTTCATATAGGGTAAAGTTTATATTATTTTAATTCAATTTAACTCCTTTCAAATACATGTCTATTTATTTGCTTTTTTTCCTCTCTCTCTCCATTACTTCTTGCTTATAAGACTGTATATTCAGGATTATTTTCTTTCAGTACTAAATGCATTCTTTACATCAATTTTCATAATTGTCTGATAGTGGAAAATGCTATGCTTTGGATTCTGGATCTATTCATTGCTGCTTTTGAAAGATAAGATTTCTGGTTGAAAGTGACCCTTTCTCTATATTTTGAACATGTAATATTTTAATCTTTCCTAGAGTGTATTGCTGTGAAGACGTTCACCAACAGGGTCAAATGGTGGATCCATTCCAAGTTTTCTAAGGAATCTCCACACTGCTTTCCAGAGTGGCTGCACCAACTTGCACTCCCACCAGCAATGTATGAGTGTACCCTTTTCCCCACATCCTCGCCAACACCTGTTGTTGCCTGTATTCTTAATAAAAGACATTCTAATTGGGATAAGATGAAATCTTAAGGTGGTTTTGATTTGCATTTCTCTTATAACGAGTGATGTTGAACATTTTTTCATAAATCTGTTGATTGCTTGTAGATCTTCCTCTGTAAAGTGTCTGTTCATTTCCTTGGCCCATTTGTTGATTGGGTTATTAGTGTTCTTGGTATAAAGATTTTTGAGTACTTTTCCTTGGCCTATACCCAAAGGACTTCAAATCAGATTACTACAGTGATGCAGCCACATCAATGTTCATAGCTGCTCAATTCACAATAGCTAGATTATGGAATCAACCTAGATGCCCTTCAGTAGATGAATGGATAAAGAAACTGTGGTATATATACACAATGGAATATTACTCAGCCATAAAGAAGAATAAAATTATGGCATTTGTAGGTAAATGGATGATATTGGAGACTGTTATGCTAAGTGAGATCAGCCAATCCCAAAAATCCAAAGGCCAAAGGGTCTCTCTGATAAATGAAGGATGATGCATAATGTGGGGGGGTAGGGTGGCAAGAATGGAGAAAGGATAGATAGCATAGAGGGAAGAGAGGGGTGAGGTCGGGGTGGGGGGGTAAAAATAATAACGGAATGTGTGACAGATACTATTGCCCTGTGTACATGCATGAACTCACAGATGGTGTGACTCTACTTTGTGTACAGCCAGTGAAATAATAGCTGTACTCCATTTGTGTTCAATGAGTCAATAAGTAAAAAAAAAAAAAAAAAGAAGTTCACCAACAATTTATCTTATGATTTTGAATATATTTCTTCCCTCCCACCCTCTCTCCCTTTCTTCCTTCTTTTATTTTTTTTTCTTATAAAACTATTTCTGAAGTTCTATGTCTTGGAGATTTACCACCAGCAGACAATAGAGAAAATGTACATTTGTGTAAAATTAGGACTTTCTAAGAATTTTGTTTATAGAAAATGAATATGACTGAAAATATAATTAGAATTCCATTGAATTAATTTTCCTCAATGCAAGTATTCCCACTTCAAGTAAATGTGACTGAGGACCATGAAAATACTGTGGGGTTGTAAGACTGGAAATACTAGTCTTATCTTCCACTACAGTACACGTATGTACATTCGGAAGGGAAAGTCCTAAGATGCTCCCCTTTACGCTCTCAAGGATAATTGTTTTAGTGGAAAACAAAAGTTTCTCAGAAGTGTAAGTGAGGGGCACATATATCTTTCTCCTATATAACAACCCAGATTCTTCTTTCCTGAACCCAGTACGGACTCTGTGTATATAGGGTGACATCTCCTTTGGCTGCCATTATATTACCTTAGAAAGTTAAAAATTGAACATGAAGAATCAGTATGACCTTTCTCTATAATTGAATAATAATCTGTTTTATTTCAAATATTAGAAGTTCACATTCAGGATAGTGTAACCAAATATTTATATCAAATATAAATGTTGTCAATATAGATATTAATGTAAACAATAAATATAGGTGAATATATATTACAGAATATATTCTATTATTCTAGTAGATCAACATATAATATATTATAATTTATATAACTATATTAATACAATTACATTATGCTTACAATGAATTATAATGAAATATATGAATATAAAAATGGATAACAATAAATATAGGTCATTCAAATATGAGAAAATGCATACTTTTGAAACACAAAGTTAAAGACAAATTAAATGCAATGTGAATGAAGATGTTTATTATAACACCTAGGTATATTCAAAATAATATGAATACTAAACCATAACATTGATTTAATGCTCATAAATATAGATATTAAAAACGACTCTATGTATGGATTTATTTTTATTCATTAAATTCTGTTGAGTTACTTAAATTGTTTGACTGGTACTTATTATCATTTCTGGAAAAGTTTCCAATATTAATTTCTCAGAACAGACTATCCATTTTTTACTTCATTCTTTCAAAGACCCAACTACACTTAAACTGTATATGTGTATATATGTATGCATGTGTATGCTTATATATGTCTGTGTATATACTACATATATTACAAATATCCCTCCATATATTTATCTTGTTTTATATTTTCCATCTCTTTTTATATGTTCTATGTTAACATTTACTCATCTACTTCCCAGTTTATTAATTCTCTCATCTGTTATAACTAAAGTGTTGCGAAGCCTGTATATTGATTCTAATGTTAATTGTTCATTATTTTATTTCTAAAATTCTAAAAAAGTTCATTTTTTCAAGTCTGACAAGTCATTCAATATAGTTTTCCTTTCTCTGTATTTAAAAAAGCTTTTCTATTTTTAAAACAATAATCATATTTAAATTTTCATTTTAAATCTTCATATTTCCAGTCTCTCAGATTTTCCTCTGCTAGATTTTTAGTCATGGCAGTTTCTTGCCTTCCGTGTTTAATAACCTTTCACACTGAGTTGTTAAATTTAATTGGAAATTTATTTGTGATGTTAATTTGAGTCTTATGCAATGTAAGGTTCTCCATAAAGAGCTCATCAATATATGTGATTAACCTATTACATCCCTCAAGAATCAATTTCATCTAATTTTTCGTTGTTGTTTGATAATTTTACACTGCAAAGCTATGTAAATTCTGCTTTATGCTTTTAGTTTCCCAGGGGTGATATTTTGCTATTTCACTCATTCTTCTTTGATCAAGCCTAAGAAAATTCCCAGAATGTTGGGAATTAATTTACATTATATAACTTTACATTTGCCCTTAATCTATGTAATGTTTACCTGGGTAAATTCTCTTCTTAGGCACAGTCACATTTGGAACCGTTACTTTTTTTTCTCAGTCCTAAATAACATGAAGTGCCTGATGGTCGAAGTCCTCTTCAGTGCTCTGTTTACCTCTTTCACTTCCCAATTTCTCTTGGATTTGCTGAAGAATTCCTTAAATTTTAATGATCTTGTTAAAACCAAATTTTAAAATAGTTTTTCAGCATATTTAGTGGTTTTCAGGCAGAGTTTGTCCAGAAACTTTGTTCAATACTCTTTTAATCAATCAATATTTTAAATAACCTAAAATTTATGCTTTTGTAGCAAGAAAGAGATTTGAACGAGAACTCAATCACGATTTTGTTCATCTGTTCTTTGTGTTTGTGAGCTTTACATCTTAAAACAGTTAGCTTAAAATTACATTTTTTTTCACTAAAAAAAAGTCTTTTGTCTATGTTATGTTTGATAAAGAAATTAAAAGGCATCAATCTCCATCAGTTCTCCCTGTGTATTTCAGTTTATTTTATACATATGGCAACATTAACATTGCCAAAGTTTATGAAGTTATTCTTTTTCTACAAAAAATAATGGACTCGTAAACTGACTTCTTACTTATCTCAAGAATTTTTTAATATTTTCCACTGATTTAAAAACATCATGTCGTATATGAGAAATAAATTTGAGTGTAAGTTGTCTTCAAAACTTTTAAGAGTTTGTTATATTATATTAGTGTACAGTAATGCTCACACCTTGATGTTAGTTGTTAGTATCTTTAAAGTTATAAAATACTAAATATCATAGAAAGTTAAGGATTTTTTTATTATTGGAATTATGTAATTTGTTTTAGATATATTTCTGTGTACTTTAAATTTTACATTTACCCTATTCAAAACTGAATGGAAAACTTTAGTGTGATAACTGAATGTGTGTGTATAATTCCCATATATTTATATGTATATGTATACATATATATGTATATACACACATGTATGTATGACATATGGAATTTTTCTCTCCTATATTTGATTATTTTCTCCAATGACTTTATTCTTTAGAAGTTCACTAAAACACCTGGAAGTATCAATCTTCATGGCACACATACACTCATTCTCTTTATCTTTATATATATCTATCTTTACAGATTTTATGTAGATTTACCAGGGCTGACAGGTGTTTAAGGTAGGTAGACAAGTATTCATAGCTAACATTATTGGGATAATATTTCATATTTATTATTTTAAATACAGAATATTAAATCTTCAATAATGAACAGATAATAAACATTTCTAGAGAAAATTTCTCTTTTTGCTCACGTTATGCTTCCTTATTGGATGGACCTTGCCAACCAGTAGACATAACACACACACACATGTACACACACACATTATTTTTCTGTCTTTATTATAGGTTTCTAGAAGCCAACTTGACACAATGACTTGAGTGGATGTAATTTATTTCAGTAGTGATCCCAGGAAGCATCATTATAAGCATGCAGATATAGGAAAGTAAAGGGGAGATAGGCAATGCAAGAAACATTATTAAATAAATTACTATTGTCAATAAATAAATTAACACTAATATTAATGGAAGTTCCTGGGAGGAAAATGGGGAAAACGTGTCAGAAAATTATTCCATGCAATCCTGTGGGGGCACATTTATATTAACTCTCATCAGTGATTGTTTGAGGAGTCCTGCCAGAGAAGTGAATTCTGTGACACACCTGACCAGATAGAAAAGTGAGCAAAGAGTCTACCAGTTGAAGAATGTCCTCCCATCCAAGTTGATTCTGTTGCTGGTGCAGTTGAGACACGCTTTGATGTGCTGAATGGAGAGGAATGTGAACTCTATTATCACTGAGATGATTATATAACTGATATATGTGTAACCTCCATCATTTATCATATGCATAACTCAAGGATAGGCTGCAGTTCTGTCTGTGTGAGACCTAGTTGACTAACTCATTTATGCATTTAGGTATTTATGTGATTCCCTTCAGTTTCTATAATGGGCCTGACACCGTATGAGTTTCTGGACACAAAACAATCAGTACAGATACAATCAATGTCTCCATGGAATTAAAGATTTTGTAGTGCTTTCTTAAACTATCACCATACAAAATGTTATTATCTAGATTAGTTTTATCAATGAAATAAAATATATATAAAATACTTGTAAAACGTAAAACATCAAAGTATTTAAATGAGATTAAAATAATCTTTTGCTATGTAAGGGGGTATTTTAATAAAAATATACTAGCTGTAAGTTTAATGCTATGAATTACTTTTTACCTTTCTAATTAGATATGACATAGTTTTAATTGATGATGCAACTCTATGTTATACTATATATATTTTATTCATTTTTCTGTCTAGAGTATAGATTCCTAGGCACTCTGTTAAATTCACCTTAATGCTAGGTATTCCTACTTTGGATTAATGACCTTTGGGTTTTGACCTTTGAAACCCAAACAGCTCTAAATTAGAAAATAAGTAATTGTCACTGAAATTCAAGGTAAATTAGTATTGCTATTGAGTAGAAAACATTAACAATAAATATAAAATACATAAGAGGGCAAACAGCAGAATGTAAAATAAAGGGAAATGAGTAATCCTACTCACAAGACATAATGACACAGCATATTATTATTGGTAGAACAAGTACATAATAATCAAAAATTTTTAACTTGCTAAATGAAAATGGAAAGAAGACAAAGCTATACAAAAGGGAAGCACTAAAACCATGACTGTGTGGATGATTTTTTCAGCAGAGGGTCACCTATATCTCACTTTATGTCAGTGTAATACAGTGTAGTAGTTAATACAAATTAGATATACTTAAAATTAGATAGAATTTATTAATGCATTTGCCAACAGTCAGTATTTATGGAGAAACTACTCTATGGAAGGTATTTTTCCAGACGACCAAGAATAAATAATGAATAACAAAAAGAAGTTAACAGCTGTCTTTCTCAAGAAAAAAAAAGGCAGGTAATGGCTAATAAATGATTAGGCATTGATAAAAACCATACAAGAATGGGCAATGATGGGAGGAAGCTTCACAATTATTTTTGGTTACATAGCCAGTGAAAAAACCTCTGAGAACATGATTTTACCAAATCCTAAAATGAAATGGGAAGACTCCACAAAGACCTGAGGGAAGAATTGCTCATTAAAATGAAGAGCGGATGTCAATACAAGAGACAAAGCCATTATGACATAGTCAAGACGCAGCAGAAATGACTGCCCAGTTGAGCAGAGTGAGCAAGTCAGTGATTGCAGTGATCTAAAGGAGAAATTTTTTGGACCCTGGAGTACCACCATACTCATGGTGGTGATGAGAAATGTTTGTTTTCTCTACTTCATGGAAATTTCTAGCATTTTTCAATGTGATGTATAAAGAAAAGAGAAGGCTTAGATTTGGTTTAAATATGAGCTGTCCCCCCAAAACTCCTGTGTTAATGCAGGAATGTTCAGAGGTGAAACGATTAGATTCCAATAACTGCAATCTACTCAGTGGATTAATCCATTTGATGGATTAATAATTTGAAAGGACTACTCCACTGGTGGGTAACTCTATGCAGGTAGGTGTAGCTGGAGGAGGGGAGTAAATGGAGGTGTACCCTTGAGGATATTTTGTCTTCTTGACTTCTCTTTCTATCCTTCTGTTTCGTAGTTGTCATGAACTGAACAATTCCTCCTCCATGCCCTCTGCCATGATGTTCTGCCTCCTCTTGGGCCCAGAGCAATGGAGTTGGCCAGCTGTAGATGAATCTCTGAAACTGTGAGCTACAAATACACTTTTCCTCCTAGTCAGGTATTTTGGTTATAGTGACAAAAACCTAAAGACTAGAAGAATTATTCCAAATGTTCACTAACAAATAAGAGGATTGAGGTGCCCATTAACAAGAGATAGAACATCTAGGAAGAAGAAAGTTTGGAGAACAATGGAAAACAAGGAATCTCTTCCAGACTTTGTGTTAGGTTTCTTTGCACATTACAGTAGACTTAGTGGCTTAAAGCAACATACGTTTATTTTCTCAAAGTTTCTGGGAACAGAAATCCAGGCACAGCTAAGGTTCAGATTCTCTCACAAAATTTCAATTCCTGCACTGGTAAGAATTGAGATTTTATCTGATATGAGACTGGGAATATCTGCTTCCAATTTCATATGACTTTTGGCAGGATTCCATTTTTTGTGGGCTGTCAGACTAAGGGGCTCAGCTTCTTGCTATTTTTCAGCCAGATACCATTCTTAGTTTCTTGCCACTTGCATCTCTGCATATGTGGTTTACTTTGTCAAAACGTGCAAGAGAAAATGGCAAAAGGAGATGCTGCCAGACACACGGACTTTCCAATGTTGTGCTGTAATCACTCTGTTCACTGCTCAGTTCTAAAAAAGTCTAACATTTATAGATATTTACTCCAATGGCCTTCTACTCCTTCCACCAAAATATGTATCAACTGACCCTTGATGTATAACTCATTAACACCAACTGAGTTTAAGAACCACACAGTGATGTCTCACAATTTTGATGGATCAGGAATCAAGGCATGGTATCAAGTCTCAGGATCTTTTGTGAACAAAGTGCCAGCCAGGGCTTGGATAGCCTATGAGACTCAAATCCAGGAGAACTTGCTTCCATGTTCATGTGGTGGTTGGCAAGATTCATTTCTTCATGGTAAGTCAACTGAGTGAGCTGAGTCTCTCAGCTCCTTGCTGGTGATCAGCAGTGCCCCCTCAGTGTCTTGTCTTGTTGGCCTCAACACATACTGGATTCCTTTATGAAGGGAGAGAGACAACAGAGAGTGTTGTATGTTAGCAGCACTATTTTGAGGACAAAACTAAGCATACCAGAAAATAGAAACAATTGGGATAAATCCTAAAATCTGTCTGCCATGTACATATTCATTCTGAGATGCCTATAAGATACTTAAGTGGTTTTTTGAGTAGTCAGTCAAATATATGATTCTTGAATACAATGAATAGTTTAGGGCTGGAGATGGAAATGTAATTCATCAGTAAATAGTGTTCACACTAATACAACTGCAAGAGAATTCAAAGTGTGTGCAAAGAGAAAAGAAAATAGGTGTGAACCTAGGTCACCACAACATTTGACGTCTATAAAATTTAGAGATTAAGTAAAATAAAATTTGAAAGGAGCATGCAGTAAGATAGAGGAATAACAGGAAAGTAGAATCTTAAAATCTAAATACAAAATTATTTATATGGAAGTCAGATATTTTTCAAATTCTGCTAATAGAAAAAGCAATATAATTATGAAATATTATATACTGGACATGGGAGTGGCAACATGAATATTGATGGGCAAGAAAACCTAACTGAAATCAGTCTAAGAAAGTGTGAGGAAGAGAGAGATCACAGACATAAGCACATATTCTAAATCAAAGTTCCTGGAAAGAGCAGCCTAGAAATCAGAGAGCTTGGGAAAGGCATGAAGTTAAAACTGACCTTATTTTCACTGAAAACTAGAGCACAATAAAGGTTTCATTTACAAAATTAAAGCAACAAAAACATTAGGTTTATTTTATGGTAAGGTACTTCATGACATGAGTATATAGCAGAATATTATCACTTTATCTTTTTTTCAGAATTGAAGATGATGTGCAGAAATTGAAAACAGTAATAAAAATGTTCACATATTCTAAAGAAAAGAGGGAAACTCATTTTGTTGTCTGTTCCATCATCCACTCAAGATGAGCAAGAGGAGGCATGAGTTTTTACAGGTTTCTGGACATAGTTGAATACTAACATATACAAGCGTGACCATTCTTAACTAACCATTAAATTATTTGTGTTTTTCCCTTGGGCAGGTATGTCACTAGCTCATGTCCAGAAGATAAAAACAGGTGGAAGACAAAGTGGTTTACTCTTATGTTTCCTTGCCTTCAAGATGCTTCAATGCTTCTCCAAAATTCTCCAGGGTATTAAATTGTAGAGCAGAAATAAAACTAAGGACAATATAAAGATCATGCCTACCAATATTTAAATCTGCCTCAATTTGCAAAGAATTCACGTAAAGGTTGACACAACATTTCAAATTTCTTATTTTTAATTGAGATGCATTTTTAAATTCCTCAGACACAACTTTGCACTCTTTCTATCTCCCACTCCAGGACATGATTTCATGTACCTATTTATGTAAGTCTCTAAAGAGAATGTCTCCCTATTACCAACACATAAATACTGTGCTCTGGTGGATAGCCCTACTATGTCGGTACGTATTTTCAAGAGTCTTTTAGCATGTTTTTCTTCCTAATTTGTTGATGGGAAAGCCCATGCATTCTAACTCCATCAAAAAGTCTTATGTCCCAAAACATCCACACTTGGAGCTTTGGAGGCTGTTCCTGAAGTCTGTGCTGGCTGTCAATTTGGAGGCTCGTTAGGCTGTGTGTTTATTTTTGATTTAAACTCTGGAACTTTTCAAACTTCTCTGAAGTTGAGTTCCTTCAAGGGTAATTTAAGTTTACTTCTGCCAGAAGACCTGGAAGTATTATCGATGGAGAAACACTTCAAACTCGAGTGTTATTTTGAGGTTCACTGTTGTTTTCGAATTCAATGTATAATGTAAATTTGGGTCCCTAGAACATATTTGGGCTGATGTGTGTTTACAAATTCTTAGTAGAAACATTCTACAACACTGAAGGTCAAAATCTAGATACACGAATTTTCTGGTTACCTCCTCCTATGAGGGTGTGAAGGGAGACAAGAAACCTGGGGCCTCTCTGATGCCACACTACTGGTTTTTTGTTTAGTATATTTAAAAGATATGAGGGGATTAAAAATAAGCAAGCAATATTAAATCATAAAAATAACAAAGCTGATAAAATATTAAATAAAATATTTAATTATATAAACAAGGAAGTATAAATGAATCATTCAATAGTTACTGCTATATGTTGAACAAAAATAAGTTGGATTAACCAAAGGACCTGGGAATCATGTCCACCCTTAGGTGGTATGCTATGCAGTATAGGGATTCCTTTGTATTCTAATCTGTTACCACTTTTTTCAGACTCATTTTTTTTCTAGACAAAAAGAATTTTTGGAGTTCAATGAATGTTTTCTCACTGACTTTTATTTACATGCTTACAATATTGCATATGTCACATTACTTTATGAATGTAATTACATTTCTTTCTCCTCATTGAACTGTGAAATCTTTAATGGTAGTAGTGAAAAAAGTCCTATTAATAAATCTATTATTTCCTAGTAGTATTTAATATATAATTTGTACTAAACTCTTAAAGTTTATTAAGCCGAATTCTCAAAAAAAGAAAAAGGGAGATAGGACAGTGAGAGAGGGAGAGAGAAAAGAGAGAGAGAGAGAGAGAGAGAGAGAGAGAGAGAGTGAGTTTGAGACTCTTATTTATATCTTATTTCCTTTTCCTGTAACCAGGAGCCACATGAGTCCAACATTCACTTCCCTGCTTTTCCAGGCAAATCTCAGACAACATTTTCTTCAGCCATTTTTTCAGGAGCTTTGAAACACAGCTTCTCCAAGGAAGTGCTCCATTCTCTCTCTAGATTCAACAACTTGTGGTCCTCCAATCTGACTGACTGAGGACTAACCACAGGGAAGGAAGATGTCTCACGTCCCTGCCCCTAGATGGAGCTCTGGATGCCTCTGAAATTAAGTTTTTGACAACAGGAAACCTTTTTTCAACTTTTACTCCTGTGAATTACTCCCCAATCTTTTCCTATAAAGTTCATGATTCAGATTAACCAAATGTATGGCAAAGCAGGGCAGAAAGGGTTTGATTAGTTTTCTCATCCCTTTGTATAACCACAGATCCATCAACTGCCAGAGATAATCACCTCCCTGGGATCAGATTCACCTTTTCCCCAGATACCATTCACACATGAAGATTTTCATGGGTACCATTTCACATAAAGTTCCAAATTCACAGTTCAAACTTCTCTTGGTTATGAAACCAAAGATATGTGAATTAAAACTGTTGTTAAGGAGAAAAAAAAAAGAGAGATCCATATGAGAATGTTGGAGGACAGTGGAAGAAGAGCAAATCAAGTCCATTTAGAAAACTGCCTGCAGTAATGGGCATGTTCCTGTATAGAGGGGAGAGTTGATGATACTGAAATTATGTTCAAATAGAAGAAGGAAAGCCAAAAGTAGTTACAAAGAAGGGAGCAAGGGTCAGAGTGGCATGATTCATCTTCCTCAAGAAAAAATAAGTTTATTTCTGTAATAGAAAAGAATATAACATGTAGTGTTGATTTTATAGATTGATACTGGTTTATACTAAGTAAGGTCTCTTGATTATTTTTATTTACTTAAGAAATTAGAAGTATTGTAATCAATTATGTTTGCTGAAAGATTAAAGCAAAGTATCATGGTGCTATAAAAATAGAGAAAGTGAGAAAATAATTTTTTAAAGGTAGGGAAATACATTGAATAGAGAAATGTGGTAGATTTACCTGTAGCACAAAAGGAGAATTTGAAGTCAGTGGTCCATTGAAGTTAAGAAGAGCTAGATGTTTTGTATGTGTGTGGGTGGGGAGGGATGAGATTTGCTTTCCAACCTCATTCAACTTTGTATTTCTATAGATACAAGGTACATTTCATAATGTCCTCGTGTTGCATAACAAGTTACCACAAGCTTCGTGAATTTATTAGACATCATGCATTATCTCACAGTTCCTCTAGGGCAGAGCAGGAACACAGCAAGGTTGCACTCTGTGCAGGGAGACTACCATATTGAATTGAGGTATCAGCTGGCCTCTGCTTTCATAACTATAACTCTATGTCTCTTCCAGACTCATTCAGGCTGTTGGCAGAACTAAGTTCCTTGTAGCTGTATGTGTGAATTCCATATCTCCTTCTTAAATGTCAACTGAGGAACTCTTTGAGTTTCTAGATAATGCCTTTATATCCTTACCATATGACCTCTTCTCTTACCCTTGGCAATTTCATGTTGAAGGCCAGCCAGCATCTGCTTTTTACTTCTTATCTCTGTTAATGGCTTATCTGATCAGGTCAGGCCCACCCAGGATATTCTTAATTTGATTAACTCAGAGTTAATTGCTTAGGGATCATAATTTATCTGCAAAATCCCTTTTGTTATATTATGTATCATATAACATGAGTAATAACCATAACATTCACAGGCACTGCTTCAATTGAAAAGAAGGAAATGATACAAAGGTATAATATCTTTGGAATTTTTTAATTCTGCTTTTTAGAGAAAGTATAAAGTTGAGTGTAGAAGGGACATTTTCCTGGGCATATTTTGATGAAGTAAAAGAAATGTATAATTACACCTCTTTATATCACCTATTAATCATTATATAATGGATCTTTAGGCCTATATATTGGGTAAGAAGAGAAATTAGGACAGGAAGTAAATTTGGATGGTAAAAATAATTTTAATATTCTGGTGCAGATGAGGTCAAACCAGTTTTCAAATATGATATCAGAGACATTCTGTTAAAAAGTCAGGTTTACCGAATGCAGTTTTAAGAGAATTTAGACATAACAGGGATTGGTATTACTAAGTCTACTTTGGAATCAGTAGAAATGAGATATGAAAACTTAGAAATGAATTTATGTCCATGTGAAAATAACTAAAAATAATTCCAGAAATAAAAATTAAGAAAAATGACATTGAACCCTGTGCTAAATTCTTTGGAAGATGAGGGACTATGCAATGGAAAAAAATTGATAAAGGCAAACAGGAAAATAATGGTACTTAATCTATTGTCTACTGCTCTTGGTTGGTAGGTTGGTTGATTTTTTAGTAGCGATTTGGTTTATTTGTTTGGAGGATGAAAGGAAACTTAACAGAAACATCAGTGAGGAGCAAGTGGAACACTTCATTCTTCTCAAGTGTCAATTTTCCTTGGAGGAGAAAGTGTGAGAACACATACAAAATAAGACCACTGTACAGGAAATTCTGTCATAGGAAACAATATCCGAAGAGCCACATTAAAATATTCTGGAATTCTTAAAATCATCCTCAGAGAATCACCTGTTCCTTTCTTGTTTCCCAGGGAATAATCATGAATCTTTGGATAGTACAACATTATTTAATGATCAAAAATACTGCATTAACATAATTTAAAAATTCCATATATTTGACAGGTGGACATCAACAATGGTGTTAAAAGTTATTTTCCTATTGGTTGTATTTTTGGAAATCAGCATACACCAATGGCATTGAATATTACATATTCATAATATATTTGTTTTGAAAGTAGAAAGGGATGTCTAATGATTTCCATATTTTTCATAATTATTAGGTCTCTGTTACCATCTTTTCTATCCAACTTGAACCCATTTGTGGACATTCTCTTTGCAAGCATGCATCTTGTGGTCAATATTGATCTCAATCACAGACATTGGGATCCATTTCAAAGAGTAATCAATGAGTACTATCAAATTTAATTAATCAGTAGCATGGCATTTTGTTGGGCTACTACAACTTTTTTTCAATTGAGTAGTTTTCTCAGCTGTTCTTATTGACTAAATTCGCATCTTATGAATAAATGCCATTGATTGTATTTCTAAACAAGTGAGCCTCTTTTACATTCAAGAAAATTTGACCCTGTGTATTTCGTGCAATGTCTGCCTTATATCCTTCTTACTGATGTGCCAACAGCAAATCAATATTCAGTATGGTTTCATCCATCCCTTCTCTCAGATGTCCAAAAGCTGACTTAAAAAATTGGAAAACAAAGCAAAACATGGTCCTATAAACATTGCTTAGAATAACCAAACACTAGACAAATACCATTTAAGGAGTGATTAATTTTGTCTGAGGCAATGCAGGCTTAAGAAAAATTTAAAATTTTGGCTTTGAAAGTCAATGAGTAAAAGGAATGTGGATACAGATCCAAAGAACTGCATTAGCTAGAACAGGTCTCAGGGCACTAAAGCTCTTGAAAGTTAAATACTTTTGTGTGTGATTAATGCAAATTTGTAATGAGGCTATAAAGGGGGAGGTACAACAGACCTCTTAGCGATCATGCCAAATAAATTTAATGTTACATTTAAGCTTAATATCCATATATGTCTTGCTCTGGGTCCTAAACAGCATTACCTGGTTGAACATTCTATTGGTCAAAGCAATAAGATCCATTTTATGTTTTGTTTTTTTTTTCTTCTATAAATTTCTAAATTGCTTTTCACTACAGTCTGAAAATAGTTCATGCTTATTCTGTTAGGAATATTTAGTCACATTGTGCTATTCAAACAATGATTTTACTTCAAAATGTAGGCTGTGAATGTGTGAATGGATGAGTGTTTAAGTGTGTGTGAATGTGTCTACGTGGGTGATTGTGATTGTGCCTTCCTAACAATATGAGTTAGCTATGTTCTGCTTCACACTCAAATACCTAAGAATGAAGAAGACATGAGGAAGTATCCACATGGCACAAACTACCAGGATAATTTCATTTCATGTATTAAAAACAAAGATAATTTAACAATAACAAAGCCATCAAAGAAAATCCTCTTGCTGCTTATAAATATCAAGGAGACATTTTGTAGCAAAACCGTCAGGTACATTTCAAAATGTATAAAGAGGAGACATAGGATAAAAATGTCTTACATAATGTTAAAAATATTAACATGAGGTACTCTTAAGTGATAGTTTCATTTTACCCTTAGTTACTGCTGTTTCTAAAGGTAAAATTTGTTTGCCCTTATTTTATGAAGCAATTTACCTCCCCATATTAAAATTTCTTAATATTAATTATAAGTAGAAAACATTCTGGTCTGGTTGCTACTCTTGAATAGAGAATAGAAAGTATTATGGAAATTGAGATTTCTAAAAGAAAACTGGCAATCAGTATTACCTTGTCTCATGAATAACTGAAAATATCAGGATTGGGAGAAAATGATAACTAGCTTTAATCAGTTCTGTTGATATTTGAATGATAGTCAATGCATTTAAAAATTAATGGGGAGAAAACTCAAATTGTTAAGTGGTAGAAAAGGGGAGAGCAAGACAAAGGTAGTAGAGGGGAGATCAAAGACATTGCTTGAGGCCTTGGGTACAAGCATAGGTACTATGGTAAAATCTTTGGCTCTTCCTCAGAGAAGTTTGGAATCCAAGGGAGACTTTGAGCAGATGTCTCCATGGTTTAATAGATACTTAGAAAAAAATCATTCTGGCTGGCATCAGCTAAATGGGAATGGAGCAAGGGTGAATTGGGGAATCAGTCGAAAGGTATTAAAACTGTGTTTGCATACCATGGTTGTTGGCATCAGGCCAAAGCCCATGAACCTCCTCATCAGCAATTGGCCAGATCATTGTTAGCCTGTGAAATTCAACTACTTAAGAGAAGCTCCCCGGCTATTTTCTCTCTCTCCTCCAGTCCTGAGAGCAGACGCTCTGGTCGTCCACCTCTCTCTCTCACACACACTGCGGGCAGACACTTTGCCTGTCCACTTAATAAAATCTCTTGCGTGAGTTCCTGCATCCAGAGTGGGTCTGGGTGCTTTCACAAAACATTTATAGAGACTTCATATATACATATATGAGGTTAAACCAATAAGGGTAGCACATTTCTGTTTTGTTCTCCATAGACCTATGAAAAATTCAATGTGTACTTATCATGCAAAGTTGTTATTTATAGTGGACACTTTTATTTTTGTTTTTAAGGTAAAAAAAAAAAAGTATACAGAGTCATTCCAAAGCTTTAAAAACACCACAGACGTCTGTTACACAAAAGGATATGTACCTGAAAATAGAAGGAAGACTAATAGAGTAGAGGATGGGGATCAGGGGAGAGAAGAGAGGAGGGAAAAGGAGGTACTGGGGATTAAAATTGACCAAATTGTGTTACATGCATGGATGAATATATCACAATGAATCCCAATGTTATATATAATTATGATGTACTGATAAAAATTGAATTTTTTTTAACAAAAGGAATAAATACAACAGAGAAGAAATCTGGCATTACAAATATGAGGTAATTGAAAACTGCAAAGGCTCTTCTCCAATGCTAAAGTCATGCTTGACCTGATGCATCTCAATACTCTCCCAGAGGTTTCCTATCCCCTGGTGGGCCTGTTCCATAAATAAGTATACTTTACAACATCTCTGCTTAACAACATGAAAAAAATAAAAGGAATGCTGTCAATTTCAGTATATAAATCCCAGCAGAGGTCTCTGGTTGGCCCAACTTTGGTCACAATATCATTGGACCAATCAGGGATTCCATAATGGACTATTGCCATCATCACAATTATTCTAAGTGTGGCCCAGAGAACAGCTATATTGATTTTGCCTGAAATCATGTTAGAAATATCGATGCTCAGGCTATGATCTACCGAATCAGAATCTGCAATATGAAAAGGTCTCCCCATGATTTGTATGCATATTAAAATTTAAGATGTGCTTCTCTAACATGTTTAGTACTATTTTCAGAGACAAATTATTGCTTATTTTTCAATCCCAACTTCCATTTTATTCTATATCTGTATATATACTGCCTGTTTGTTTTACTGAATAGTCAAGGAAATGTGTGGGGTGCTGGGAATTACTGAATGCTGCAACCTGATGGTCAAAAGTTCCACAGCTCTTCAGGCCCCCAAAAGCTTAATTCCTAAACTATTTTTCTTCTGATTAAAGATTGCATTATGACAACATTCCTTTTAGAGACCATTTTTATTTAAGGAAACATTAAAAACGTCACAATGACTTGGTAGTTCCCAAAGTGGGAAATATATATAATATTTACATATAAAATTAATTGACCTTGACCAATGAATTAAAAACTATATAGGTTTTAGAAGTAGATGCACATTCTGAAGATTCAAGACAGCCTATAGATTTGTGATTACTTCTCAAAGTCTTAACTCACTAAATTATTTAATTACTTATGAATGTGATGCTATTAAAATTATCTATGGATCTTGATTTGTTGCATTCCCTGAATTATTTATCATGCAAACATATGCTTGAGAAATATTAGACTATTGGACAACTAAAATACATAAACTGTCAAGGAGAATTCACTTTCCTGAATCATTCACAAGATTTTTTTCATAAAACTACTTACAGGGCTCACATGATTTTCAGGAAAGCTCTTACATTTTTCACATAATTTATATCTAAAAGACTTCTGATTTAGGGCCTAGAAAACTTTTGACTTAGTGCCTAGAAAGCAATTTAGCAAGCTATTTCATTTTTGAGGGAGGTACTTATGCTCTCCCAAAACTTTTGTTCTTGAGTAAGAGAAAAGACTGAAATAAATAGAATACTGCCAAATTTAGTGAGAATTTTTTTATTTTAGTTAAGAAATACTTTCCAAAATATTCAAAATATTTAACTTTGAAATCAAAATTTATACTACTTTTCATATTATGGGCAAAAGAAGTTCTTATTACTATGCATTTAACATATAGAACCAAAAGAAAAAGACATTTTGCTCAATTACTTATGAGATATATGAAGACTTTTATCCAAGTCAACTAAAAAGTTCATAACTGTCAGAACACCATGAAAAATGATTATGTGCACTTGTTCCTTATGCAAATATTTTTCAAAAAATTAGGCTGAATTTTTCTAAATAAAATTTAAATTTACTGTTTTAAACATAGATTAATATTTTCTTTCCATCTTAAGCATATACATTTCACCTCACAGCAAATCATTATTGCCTAACAATATAGCTTTTATTTGCCTTACTGTATTTACAAGACATTTTCTGATGTGAATACAAATGTAAATATGTAAGGAATTACCTGTGGGTCTTTTCTTTTCAACATGAAGGTAGAGATTTTACCATAAATTTTGTCCGGGTAACTGATGTATTACATATATTGTCTCATTCAGTAGAGAATATTATAATTCCCTTTTTATCAATGAGTATATTATAATTTGAAAGGATTGGATAATTGTCCACTGTCATGAGTAAATAGTAAATCAGGTATCTACGTTGAAAGTTCACGTTAATGGCATGGCAGAAGTCTACCTCTCCACTGTATAGAAATTTTACAGACAGTATCTTATTTCTTCTTCTCAATGATCCTTTTCTCTTGCGATTAAGAAAACAAAACAGTGATACTGACTGAACCCATTTTAGCCAAAGAGGTTTTTGGAAGCAAGATACCTTCTGCATTGAGATTTCCCTACCACCAGAGGGTGTATGGGAGAAGGGATGAAAGAATTATTCCCATGGAAGTCTGGACATGAATCAGGAGCAAGGAAGTCACCAGAGAATAAGCACACTTGCAAAAATGAACTCTGTCATAAGAGAAGCTGCCATTGGGCACAAAGACGGAGAGGAAAATAAAAGGTGGGGGTAATTTAGGAAAGAACCAGTTGCAAAAGTGATCTTATAAATCATGAGAGATTTGGTCAAAGAAGTCTAATTTCTGAAAATTCACAAATATGAACAGGTTTGTAGTCACAAAAATTAATAGCCTCAGCCAGACATTCAAAATTCTGACTTTATAAGAATTCATGTCTTATAAAGATACTCTTATAGATTATAAAGATACTCTATACTATATAAGAGTATAATATATACTCTTATAAAGATACTCTTAAAGATACTCTTATAGAGTATCTTTATAAGAGCTTCGTAGTAACCATATGAGTATCTAAGACATGAGACTGAGAATAGTTATTTAAATAGCTATGTTTGCATGAAAAATAGAAAACAATTTATATTATGCATACTTTTCATTGGGGAGTGGGGCGTTCCATGGATTGAACTCAGGGGCACTCAACCACTGAGCCACATCCCCAGCCCTATTTTGTATTTTATTTAGAGACAGGGTCTCACTGAGTTGCTTAGTGCCTTGCTTTTGCTGAGGCTTTGAACTCAAGATCCTCCTGCCTCAGCTGCTGAGATTACGGGTGTGTACCAACGCACCAGCTATGCATACATTTTAAAAAGGCAATGGTGATGGTGGGGTGGAGCATACAGAAAAAAAAATATATATAAAATTGTGTCTACTATAAATTATATCATTTAAAATAGTGATTATATGTTTTTATTAACATATGCTACTTTATCTTAAAAATTATTAGAAAAAGTTTTATTACTTCTATTTCTTTGAGAATAATTCTATGAAATGTAAAGAACAATTAGCTATAGCTTATAGAAAACAATTATATGCACAAACCTAACATATCAAGCAACTATGCAAAAATTATTTCAGAAAATTCACACATACTCAATGATGAGCTTTTTGTTGAATCAGTAATACTATGATTAACAGGTTTTTATCCTAGATTATATGTCTGAAAATGGTAAGTTCTTGAGGTACAAATTTTAAGAGAAATATCAAGAGCAATCAGATTAATACTGTTTGATGAATTGATCAAAGAACTTCTTAACAGCATAAATACATAAATTCAATTAATTCATTTCTTTAAAAATCCATTAGTTGCAATTTTTCAAGAAAATTCTTTAAAAGCTCTTTTTCTATCAAAGACCTATTTTCTGAATCAATTATTTTTATAAACATTGAAATACAGGCTATCACAGATAAGCTAAAAGTAATTAAGAAGACATAATGAATAAATGATCCCTCACCTTCTATGTTTTTATTGCTAGAATACCAATACTTCAACTCATTAACAAATGCAGTTATGCTGGAAATCGTACATTTGTCATTTTTGTAATACTACAAATTAAAAAAAAAAAAACTACCAAGAAAATCCTAGAAAAAACTTAGAAAAATTTCAACAAAGTGGGTCACCAAGGAAAAACAATGCCATACTATATATTTTTCACTGATATCTTTAGATATATTGTACTCATTTAATTAATTCATTAATTTTCTCAATTAGGCAACAAATATAGAACCACATATATGTCAAGCATAGGAAGATAAAATGCTAAAACTAACACACAAGGTCCTTGCTTTCATAGGGACATTGGAATTTTTATAGACTGAAAGTAAAGAACTTGTTGACATAAGTACAATTTAGGAAGAAAAAAGTATCTGGGGAGAGAAAGGGAAAGATGATGTACATGGGAGCTTCTGGCTTAGTCTCTGCTTCCCCAGAAGGATTTCTGTGAGAGAAGACGTGCGGCATACATGGAGCCCTGTGTATTTCTGAATGGAAGGCATCAGTAAGGGCTGTGTTATGGCACCCGCCACAGTGAAAGCCCAAAGCTTAATCCTGCTGTGAAATTCTGAGAAATGATATTAACGCAAAACTCTGTGATTCCTCGAAGGAGTGAAAGTTGGGGCATTTTTATATCAATTGGCTACATTTTTTGGATGATAGCTGCTCCTGGTGTGATTCTAATTATTTTCAGACTTGCAAGGTGCTAAAGTAAAGCAGTCTTCATTAGTTTGGGGGAAAAAAGTCCTTGGAAACAAAATTACCTATAGTGAAAGGTGAATTCTGCTGGAGTTCATTGAAAGGGAAGAGAAAAAAAATTGCAGTCAGATGGGGACATGGCTCATTAGGAGAATTTAAATGCAGCCAGAATAGAAAAGTGATTTTTTTCATGTTGTAAGAATAGGAAATAAATGGTTTCCTTGCAAAGGTCTGGAAATATCTCGAAGAAAAGTATAAATAAATTTATGTTAATTGAACAACATCATTACTGTATTATCATTTTTAATGCAAAACAATTCAAGTTTATAGAGAAAAGGTGCAACATAGACAACAACCAAAATAGTTTCCTATATTAAAACAAGAGAAAAACAAACTATCAAAAAGCATTCATTATTCATTTCCAAAAAAGCTAAAGAAGGACAAGAAGTAACTTTTCTGCAAACACAGAGTACTGATAAGAATGCATTGACTTTTTGTAAAACTATGTTAAAAATTAATACTTTATTGATTGTATCGTGCTTGAAAGAAAACCTAGTAAATATTTCTATATTTGCAGTTTTTAGAGAATTTGTAAGAATTAGAGAGAACATGCTAATTAAATGATCTATCTCTGCCTTTTCTAGAATCTCCAATTTTAATATGGTTTCTAAAGAACCTATAGTACGAAGTTACAAATATCTTATTTGATAATTGGCTACAGTCTGATGCATGAAGTACCAAAACATTAAATAAAGACAAATTGGCAAAATAAAATGCACATCATAGAAAAGCAATGGATATTAGATTGCAAGCAGAAAAGGGACTATTTGTTCAGTAATACAGATGTTATATTAAAATTTGCATAAAACACAATAGGTTTGAAATGATTTTAGACAATAATTGAATAGCTTCCTTTTCTTAAAAGACTATTCAAATCATGAATCTACATTCCAGGACATATAATTTGTGAAAGATATACAAATGGAAAGGTATATTTTAAAAAGGTATCCTAACAAATGATTTGAAAAAATACTAAAGTACTATGTGTTGGTTACTGATGAACATGCTGACCAAACCAACAGATGGATGAGAAAGGGGAAAAAAAATAGATTTAGATCACCAAACATGGAGGAGAATGAAGAACAGAAATTTTGTAAGATGAAGAATTGAGCTCCAAATTCAGCTCAGGATGTGTGCTTTTCTCATTAATTTTAAATCCATGTCAATTTTTATAATTTTGGGTTTTTTCAATTAATACGTACTAATTATATTTATGTTTGTGGAGTATGCTGTGATAAATTGAAACATATATGCTCTATGTAATGATCAAACCCATGCCTCTTATTCTTTATTTGGTGTGGGGGGGTGAAAAAGGGGATTGAACTCAGGGACACTCAACCACTGAGTCACATCCCCAGATCTAATTTGTATCTGATTTAGAAACAGGGTCTCACCGAGTTGCTTAGCACCTCACTTTTGCTGAGGCTGACTTTGAACTCGCTATCCTCCTGTCTCAGCCTCCTGAGCCACTGGGATTATAGGCACACACCACCATGCCCAGTTTATTCTTAAAACTATATTGCTATGGGATCAAGAATAGTAATTTAATTATGTAATCAAAAAATATAAAATGAAAATATATGGGCTAATTTCTAATAAATAAAACATTTATTTGTATCACTTCTTTCTGAGAATGAAAAATATATTCCTGCAAAGAAACAACTTAAAAGTCTTTGCATTTATGAAATAAATGATTCATATAATTAGAAACTCTTCATTCAATATCAGTGCCAAATCCAAATCCTTTCTTGTTTGTGTTTTTAAGCAGCATATGAAATATTTATTACAATAAATTCTTGTAAATAATCCTTAAATTTTATTCAATAATTTTGATATCCTATCATCACTGAAGCACTTATCTCAAAAACAGGATAGATGAGCACATATTATTTATAAACTAGATATTAATTCATTTTATCAGTCAGAGTTCATTCAGGAAAAGAAATACACTGACCCTTGCAAGATAAGGGCCTTTTATTTTTAATAGAAATTAAATCTGACATAGATGTAGGAGGCTAAGGAAATGAAGATTCAGAAGGGGAAATTAGAAGTTCAGCAAAGGACACAGTAGCCAATACTTTGGAAGCACTGGTATGAGTGTGCAGAAAAATTTTAGCAATCAAGCACATACAGCTGCCAAAACTAAACCATGGCTTTCTGGTAGGCAGAATGTCAGACAGTAAACCTAATATTTTAAAAAATTTCCTGGAAGTCTAGATGGAAAGAGGTACACATATTTTATGACTTTGGTTAGGAGTAAGGTGGTCAGGAATCAAAAATGGTAAATTGGTTGATGTGTGGTCAATAGCCAGGTATTTGGGTAGGTCCTGCTTAATTCGCAAAAATGGTGAAGGAAGTCCATTGCAGCCTTCATGGATAAGTGTCTTAATGATCAGGTGAAAATACAGCCTATTCTGTGAAAGCCAGTCAGCATCTTTCTCTTGTAATCTCAATTTTTTTTTCTCAATAGGACCATGGGCAAAATATGATTTAGCTACAAGGAAAGTAAACATCACTGAAAGATCAACAGCAGAACCTAAGGAATTTTGCATACTTTTTAAAAAATTTTTTATTTTCATTTGTTCTAATTAGTTACACATGACAGCAGAATGCATTTCCATTCATTGTAAAACAAATGGGGCACAACTTTTGACTGTGTACATTTTTTAAAGACAGGATTTATATTTTTTTTGCATGGAGAATATTGTATTATGTAAAACAGAGAAACATTTTGTTGTCATTTTTAGTCAGAAGTTAAATGTGATTAAAATTTATTTGTGCTTGCCCACTTTAAAAAGTATACTAAGTTTGATTAATTGCATTGTATCTGCTTCGTTATGGTGAAACAGTGTTCCCACAATCCAGTCCTTCATATGGTTCTTGCTTGGAATTGGTCAAAAGAAGACTTTGCATGATATTTTGATAAGGGAGACAAGGCATACCCATCACACTTTGAAAATCTCTGTCATAAAACAAAATGGGGCATGTTGGCCTAGATCTGACTTCCTTAACAAGAACTCAAAAAGCACCAAAACTCAAATAACTCAGTCAATAAATGGGCCAAGGGACTGAACAGCCTCTAAAGAGAAGAAGAAAATACAAGTAACAAATATATGAAAAAATGGTCAACATCTTTAGCAATTAAAGAAATGCACATCAACACTAAGATTTCCTCTCACTCCAGTCAGAATGGCACTTATCAAGAATAAAAGCAACAATAGGTGTTGGCAAGGATGTGGGAGAAAAAGTTACACTCATACATTGCTGATGGGGCTGCAAATTGGTGCAATCATTATGGAAAGCAGTATGGAGATTGCTCAGGAAACTTGGAATGGAACCACCATTTGACCCAGCTACCCAAATCCTCAGTTAATACCCAAAGGACTTAAAATCAGCATAGTACAGTGACACAGCCACATCAATGTTTATAGCAGTTCAATTCACAATAGCTAAACCATGGAACCAACCTAGATGCCCTTCAACAGATGAATGGATGAAGAAAATGTAATATATATAGCACATGGGGGTGCATGCATGTATCATCAGCAACTGAGGAGGTTGAGACAGGAAGATTGCAAGTTGGAGACCAGCCTCTGCAACTTAGTGAGACCCTTCCTTATTTTTTTTTAAATAAGAGATGGTGATGTAGTCAGTGACAAACCACCCTTGAGTTAAATCCCTGGTCTTTCCCCACCAAACAAACAAACAAAAACTATTCAGTAGAAATGTGAAAAATATTGCATAAACTTATGAAATGAAAACTAAATAGACTATTGAAAAAAACAATAGTACAATTTGTGAATGTTTACATGTGTTTTTTTTTTCAAAGATCTAGGCATATTTTCCAAGTGCTGATTTTTTACAAAGGTCTAGGCATATTCTCCAAGTGTTCAAAAACAATCTGCAGAATTTGACAGAAAATCCAGATCAGAGATTCTTCTACATTTGACAAATTCATAACACAACAATTTTTATGACTTTTTTAGCCCCTTACAATAGACATTTAAAAGCCATAATGAAACTAAGTGTGAAATAGACACATGTCTTTATAGAAAATAAAGTTGAATGATGTCTATTAGAAATTTTCCTGCTTATGATTATTCTCTTGAAATTCCATTGGAAAAGGTACGTCATGTTAAGGTACTATTTTTGTTACCAACAAACTAGATGGTGGTTCTTTACATATTTATCTTTGTTTTAATCTTATCTTAATTTTCTTCATTAATGAAAATGTGTCTGCCTTTTTATAGAAACAGTTGTCTTCAGAGGCAGATTTGAAGCAGGTCAAACATTGATTTCCCAGTTAACACCCTTTATTTCTGTGAACTCAAGACTGTTTTATCATTTCATGGAAATGAATACGGAAAATTATTTCAAGAGGATACACTTCCATTTTTCCTTCCTTTCAAAGTAAGATAAAATATTAGTTATACTTGATTATAAAAGGGTGAGCAGTGCAGGAAGATGATCTTACAGTACAGAACTGGGGAAAAGTAATGACAGAAACTGAGACTTACCATCTTACAGTGAGAAAGGCATGCTTCTGAAGGATATGCATAGTAACTCATTTACTCTTTCAAGTTATCTTAAGAAGTTGGAACAACATATTTTTAAATTTAGCAGAGAGAGAAAAAAGTCACAACCAGTTTACTTCTGTTTTACATGGTCATACGACTCTACACTAGATTTGTACACTAGACTACACTAGATCTACATCCTGACTCCAAACCTATGCTTTTAAAACCAATTTCATTTCCCTTTTATATCAACATAGTATAAAATTGTTTGAGTTAAAAGAAATCCTCATAGTTTCAGGTCTGCAAATTTTAATCAATAATAATCTGATTTTTATGTTAACACACATAGACTGAAATTTCAATGGCATATTAAAAAAAAACGTATTTCAAAATTACCGATGTTAGTGAAGTGAAACAAGACATTTATTGTATTTATTGAAATTGCCAGTTTATGAATAACATGAAGTCTTGTACATTTAAGATGCAATGCCCCACTGCAGTTTTGGTGGATGTGAAATAATCCCATAATGATGCCAAGTTTCCAAGCTCCACAGGGTAACTTTTCCAGTTCTTCTGTTAGCCTTGCACTTCACATCTCCTGCTGGCTGTGTGGCATAATGTTCTTGTTTCCTTCAGGCTGTCTTTTCACTAGGAGCCAAATGGGGGCAATTGTGCTTTGCAGTGAATAATGAATCCCTGGGGTATAACAGTAAGACTGTTTCTGAAACTTTTGCTCCTGATGGAATGAACACAATCCCCATTTCTGTGTTCAAAAGGAGAACTAGTGCTACCTATCTCAAATAATCATTCTTCCAGGCACAGTTCTCTACTGCATGCAAGTTAAATAAAATGAAAGGTGAAATGCATTTTTTTTTCCTTCAAAATTATTCAAGTTTGTGCTAGGAAGAAAATTTCTAGAGAGGTCTATAAGAATAATATTTATTCCTCAATTTCTTTTAATTCATTAAAAACTTTCATAATATTATATGAACTGTTTGTCAGGATTTCTGCACCGACAATAATGGAGAAAAAAACATATCGCCTCAGATGCATTAATTTTGTAACTCCACAACTGAACCAAGAAAGTGGCACATATGAGCTCTGTGGATTGAATTCTGAAATACAAATGAAACGTTTCACTAATCATGGATTGAAAATACAGCCTAGGATACCTCTGTTACTAACTCCCATTAGGGCTACTGAAACTGACACATGAAATTAGCCATGCACTTACTCATTTGCTAAAAATGAGAACAGAACTCTATAGAGATAACACTAGGTCCACAACAGGGGCATTGGAAAACTTATTCAAACTAATAAATGAAAGCAATGAGCCAACAGAATGATCTTTATTCAAGCAAACTGTGTAACAGGAGCTACACAATACATTCACTGCATGTGAACCATTTGATTTCAAATTGTCAGATATTATAGCAAAGGGGGACAGCACCTCGTGTTTTGATAGATTATCATATTCTCATTACATTGAAAATCATCTTAAAACTTATCCAAAAACAAGGTGATATTTTCAGTTAGTTTGTGTAAGCAATTTTACTCAGAGGAACTGAAATTTCTCTGAAGTTCACTGTGGTCACCAGTTAGGATATCAGAGTCTTAAACTGCAATCTATCAAACGTAAACACTATCAGATATAGGTATGTTCATAGCATGAAAGTGTGCAAGGAAAAAATTTGTTATATTAGAAATGCCATCTTTAGCATTCCATTTTTATCATTTGGGAAATTATAACAACTGTTGATTTTGAAGAATGAGCTTCTTTTTTGGAAATTATACATCAAGATGTATGAAACAATAACTAAGCAGAAAAAAACAGAATAAGTTTTCCAGGAAACATACATATCATAGTTTGAGATCATTTTTTATCTACCACTTAGTTACATATGTATAGCGACTCTGAGTTGTTTAATAATCACATATGACAGTCCTATCTTGTACTTGTAGCCTAAACAAGGATGTTGTATTACACAGGTTCCAGCTCAGTCTTCCATGGCACAAGTGTATGTGATTAGCAGACCCTGAAATAATGTACTTCACTTGTTTCAATGTCTGTGTAGCCACATGCTGTCTGCCTGTCTGCTCAGCCATATGTTGTGACTTGCATCTTAAAATAAAATGTGACTAATTCTTACTTTGGGCTACAATGCTTTATTTAAAAGTGTTATAAAATTATTTGCAATGCAATAATATGAAATTTTCTTTCCATACATGTGCTATTAGAACTAGGGATGCTATTGAAATGAATACTATATACTACAAAAAACATATACAACCATAAAGGCTCAGTGCAGTTTACATAGATACTTACATTCTAAAATTTCATTTTGTTTTATTTTTCATGTTTTTATTCATCCATTATAATTATACATAATAATGGGATTCTTTGTCACAATTCCTACATGCATATATCATAAGTAATCAATTTAATTCCATGATACTTCCCCTTTTCCTTCCCTCCTCCCTCCCCCTGATCTTTAGAATAGTATTTTTCATTTGTACTGAAGAGTGCTTAAAGAAACAAACTATCCTAGGAGTATGTATAAATAAATTTGTTGTCTAAAAAATCTTTATGATGTGTTTATACATGATACCACTAAGTGTCATGTTATTGTTTAACATCTACTTATCCTCCTTTCATTAAATGCATTTCTGATACAATAAATAAAATTAAAGCTGAAGTGGAAACATGATACATGTGCTAGGTTATCAAAATTCAAACTCATTTCCTCCCTATCAAATTAGTTCTTCCCCTAGAATTCTGAGGTACAGAATTAAGAATTTATAAGGTCTGTTGGAGAAACCTCAAAGATTAAATTTTTTTAAAAAATGCTTTCAAAATATTCAATTAAATACTAGTTACATAACAAATTTGCCTGTTCTAGTAATTGCCATTCTTGACCTTTATAGTAAATTCTTAAGTATCTTCATTTATTTCTTTTTTTTTTTATATTCCTTTGGCCCATCAGCAATCACTTCCTGTGGAGTCTTTTAAACTGTGATCTCTTCAAGAACAAAGACTATGTCTTTTTCATCTCTTCAGTCTCCATCTGGAATGTATTAGATATGAGATGAATGCTGGTTAACCATACTTTCCATTCCACAATGTTCTCTATCTGTATTTGTATTTTATTGCTTTAAATGATCTTGTGTCTGTGCTTTCCATTTTTAAGATATATTACAAATAAGGTAAATGAAATATTTTCTTATTCTTAATGCTCTTCCTTTCTGTAAGTATATCACACTAGTCACTATCATTTCTCTTCTCTTTGAAGAGGTTCTTTTCACAATTCTTGCAAGACAGATCTGCTGACAATGAAAAAAAACTTAATTCTTCTTAATTTTGGAAGGAAATTTCTCTGGATATAGAATTCTAATTTGGTGTCCTTTCCTTCAACATTGAATTATGTCACTGGATGTTTCTTACTTGCATGGCTTCTGATGAGAAGCCCACTATGATTCTTAATCTGTTCAAAAAGGAAAGTGTGTATTTTTCCTGATTTCCTCCAAGTCTTTCTCTCTGTATTTGATTTTCTGCCATTTTAATGTGATTGACCTTGTTACACAATTTTATTATTATTATTAATAATATTTATACTGCATGGTGTTCTCTGATCTTTCCACATTGGTGGTGTGATATCTGTTGGTAATTTTGAAGTTTTTAGCCATTATTGTTTTACATATTTCCTTCCAGACATTTGTTTTTTCTTTTCCTTCTGGTATTGCAGTTACACATATGTTATACCTTCTGAAGCTATTATATGGCACAGATTTTTCTATTCTCCTTTGTTTTTCTTTTTATTATTTTTCCCTTTCAATTTCATTTTGGGAAGTTTATCCTGACATACTTTCAAGCACATTATTTATTTCCTTATCTATATCAAAGTAATTAAGCACAGTGAAACTGTTATTCATTTAGATTGCAGCTTTTTATTACTTCAGTTTTTTTCTTTGAGGGTTAATATCTCTGCTTATATTACCCATCTCCTCTTGAAATTTGTTTATTTTGTCGTCTATAGCTCTTAAATATAATTAAGATAATTTCACATTTTTTCTCTGCTAAGTTTATTTCTTAGACCAGCTGCTTGGTCTTTTCAGGGCAGTTTTTATGTGTTTGTTTTAACTTTTTAGTGTAAGTTAAGCCTGAAATTGTGTTGGAAGTTGGATCTGCTAATGCAGGTGTGGGGAGCTAAGAAAAGTAGACCATTAGCATGAAGTTTTAGGTTAGTCTGATTAAAAGACTGGCTATTGTTAATCTTTGGTGCAGATGTAGTTAATAGAGCTTTCAAATTTTTGTAATGTCCTTGCTCTTTTCTCCCCCATAAATGGAGTTTGTGTCTTGTCATTCTTCCTGTAATCTACTGCTCTTTGATTGGAATCTTGTTTGTACAATGATAAAGTATGCAGGAGAATATCATCGACATTTTAATTTTAATATTTCAGTGAAAGTTTTATACTCCTTACAATTCTGATTTCTCTCCTAAAACATCATTGAAAACCAAACAGCCACAAACATAAGCTAACCTTCCATTTTATCTATTTAAGGATATATTCAGGGACTGTGTGACAAGTGGAGATTTCTTACCTGTTATTTCCACGATGATCACTGGGCAAACAGGACTCCTGGAATTAAGAAATTCTGAAATCAAGGTTTAAATAACATGTAGAAATGCTCATAAAGATAAAAATTAATATTTTTAAGAACAAAAAGTAGAATATGATAACAAAGTATTTATCCATTTTTTTAGTTATAACCAAATTGACAAAGCAATCTTACAATCAAGATACAATAATTTATGATTAATAACATACTTATTCTTCCTGATTTCCATGTTTTGGGTGCAGGCACCAGTGGTCCCAAGCTAAGAAGTGATTAGACTTCACTGTCCTTTTTCCCATTAGTCGCTGATCTGCATGCACAGCATCTCTCCAGTCAGTCTATATAATTTCATTGTTATCTGCCCTTGTCATGGTCATCAGTACTATCATGGCAAAACAAATTTTATAAACAACTGTCTCACTGGTCTTCCTGACTTTATTTTTTTCTACCATTCATACCATGCACTGCACAAAGTAATTAAAGTTTAATTATGCACCTTTTCTGCAAGGATTTCCTTGGAGAAATTTAGTATTTGGATTGCAACGAATGTAGGTTCAAGACAGTAAGTCATTTCTTATTCCCTCATCTTCAGCCCCTCTCACCACAACACAAAACTTTTTGTAGATGTCCAAATACACCACATAATGTCATTCTATGCACATGTATATACAACATATTTTGTAATTGTTTGATTCTCATCTCAAATATTATTACCACCAACTTGAAATTTCTGAATTTATTATATTTTTCGTATACATTCCTGTAACAGTTTCTTCTTCCTTTACCAAAGCACTTAGCAAATTTTAAAAGGCATTTTCTTGCCTATCTCCTTGGTATATTTGCACTGTGTAAATATGAAATTTTTTTGATTAAATGTTATCTCATGAAAAGCCTAGAATCAGATGAAAATATCTACTCAAAATATTTTTTGCCATTGATTGGATGTTTAAAGTATTTTAGATAATGTATAAAATAAAGCCTCTTTTAATTTATGACAATTTATGTTTTGTTTGATATCTGAATTCAGCTTGTATTCATTCTTTAAACAGTTGAAATCATTCATATATGCACTACTATAGAGACTTATTCCAATACATTCACCTTAATTGCCTACTTATTA
The DNA here is from genome assembly GCA_020662805.1 of Glaucomys volans. Classification (NCBI taxonomy): domain Eukaryota; kingdom Metazoa; phylum Chordata; class Mammalia; order Rodentia; family Sciuridae; genus Glaucomys; species Glaucomys volans. The sequence continues at coordinate 234,200 of JAJEJO010000838.1, forward strand.
ACATGTGTGCTATAATTACAGTTTTGATATTTAATTAGACTATATTTTATTATATAGACAGTTTTTTTAATAAAAAGAGTGGCCCGTTTCCAAGAAGAATAAAAATTTCAGATATTTTTACTTCACTGTATGACATTTAATGACAATTACTTTCATTTAAGTAGAAAAGTCATAAAAATTAACTTTATAATTTTTCAGAAATGATTATTAGTAATTACTAATAATGATAAAGCATGAAATGGAGGTGCTAGGACAAAGATCGTCTTTCTGTTTCTGTAATGACTTTTTCTACCTGGTTCCCTTGAAAATGGAAACTGATCTTATTAGGAAAAACCAATGCACTAATTAAGAACAAGTTGTTAAGAAAAAATTTTAAATCTTCAGTTTGCAATTAATTGTAATGATTCTTTAATTCTGAAACCTCTTATTGGGAATTAAATGATAAGAATCATGTCCTGGTCACATTCTGAAGCTGACCTTCAGGTACACCTTGAATATAGTTCAGTTCCTAAATAGATTGTATGCCATCATTTTTATTTTAATACTTGCTTATACAAATGTACAGGTTTTCAAGTTCACTTTAAATGAATTGAGATGTGCTAACCTGTCAATATAATAACAAAGATTTCCATTTAATATAGTTTAATAAATAAGATAATGGAATATTATCCAGAATGATAACTCATTTTCTATACCCAAAGAAAAGATAATTTCCAGCACTTTCATGTAAAACTATTTTTTCTCTAAAACATAACTGTATGGAATTCTGTTTCTGTTTTATCATGGATAATTCATACATTTTACAATCATTAAACCAAATTATTTTGAAAGTTCACTTTCATGAGACTGGTTAGGGCTTGAGTTAAACATAAAAGTTTTCCTTTCCCAGAAGTATTGCTTAAAAATCAATTCTTTTGGTAATTTAAACTTTAATTGCTAAACTTTAATTGCTTACTTATTCAGTACATGGAGCATCACATAAGTCCTGAGTAGAATAATTTTGAGTCACAGCAATTTGAGTAGCACAAAAGAAATATAGGGAATATGCCTAAATTTATTTTTCTGAAAGCTCCCATATTTTTCTTTTTGGTACCAGATATTGAACCTAAGGGTGCTTAACCCTGAAGCCACATCCCTAGCCCATTTTATATTTTATTTAGAGACAGGATCTTGCTAAGTTGCTTAGAACCTCTCTAAGTTGCTGAGGGTGGATTTGAACTCAAGATCCTCCTGCCTCCACCTCTTGAGCTGCTGGGATTACAGGCATGTGCCACTGCACCTGGCAAACTGCCATATTTTTCTCATGTTTGCTTGTGAAATAAAGTCTCTCATTGGAATCTATTTATAGAATGAAAAAATAAATGAAAGTTTAAAAATTGTTCATACACCAACCAGAGCCCATGGTATTAGTCAGGATTCTCTAGAGGAACAGAATCAGCAGGAAGCATGAAAATAAAAAGGGGAATTTAAATTGGCTTATAGGACCAGAAGCTGGATAGTTCACAATAGTCATTGCAGGCTGGAGAGCTGAAAGAACCACTAGCTTTGCAGTCTAAGAGGTGAAGTCCCAGAATAAGAGGTATCAACAGTGCTACCGTAGTCCAAGACTGAAGGCTTCTGGAAACTCCCTGGAGAATCACTGGCAGAGTTTGCTTTGGAAGAGTGAAGAAAGGAGAGTCTGATATCGTCAGATGATCCCAGCAGCAATCAAGAACCCATTCAAGAAGAGCCCAGCTTGCATCTGCATTTGCTTCCTTGTTCTTCCAACTTTTATTCCATCCAAGCCAGCAGGCTATAGGGAGGTACTGCCCACACTTAGGTAGGATCTCTACTTCAGTTCACAGTCCCACATTCCAATCATTCCTAGACATGCCCTCATTGACACAGCCAGAAGTCTGTTAATCATTGGCATCTCTTAATCCAATCAAGTTGAAAATTCAAATTACCCATTATGCCCATTGTTTGTGCTAGAAAATAAAAGTATGGAAAGGATGGTCCAGTAGATAAAGTAATTAGGAAAGAAAAGAAGTAACATGAATTAATCAGGTGTTAGATCCCAGAGGTTATGATTTATATTGATGTGCCATTTAGTGTTTACATTCCATGCTAAAGATGTTGGATCTGAAGTCCAGAAAACTTACAGATTCATCCCAAATCACAGAGCCTATAAGTTACAAACAAACAATAAGTTAAAGGGAACTCAATATTACCTTCTTACCTGAATTATTTTTAAATAGTTATAAAAAATTCCCTAAAATTTACATATACATTAAGTTTTATGATTTGCTTTAAAAAGGATCCTAATATTATTGAATTTAAAAATCAATTTAGTTTCAAACATGAAAAACTTTAAGCAGTTCTTAATAGTGTACAATCCAAATAATCTTCCTGACATACTGTTTTTGCTGTTGTGTTTACTTTTTTTGGTATTAGGAATTAAATCCAGGGGTGCTTAACCACTAAGCCACATCCCTGAGTCCTTTTTTATTTTTTATTTTGAGACAAGATCTCACTAAACCCTGACATATTTTTAAGACACTAAGTGCATACCTGAATTGAATCACTTGAATATTTTTAGAGATTTACTAATTATATACATTGTTGATTTTTTTGTTGAAGAAAAAAAAATAAGGTAAAATAATATAAAATCTGACAATTTAATTACCAGAAAAGTTTTCTATTACATTAATTGTCTATAACAATAAACAACAAACTTCTTGATTTCTGGAATATCTCCCCTTTGTGGGCATCTTATTTCTCTTGACAATGAAACATTTCTTTTCTTTTCCACACACTCGCACTCCCTGTTCTGATATTTGTTTTTTTCTCATTCATCCTTTCCTTGGCATTTCTGTGACTGATGCAGAAGATGAGAATACACCTAGTTTATTTTCTCACCCACATAATTGCTCTTCATGACTCCAATTTCTTTCTTCACCCACCCTTCCCTGCAGGTCCCATACTTTTGTATGGGACGTGTTCTTCAATAATGTTTGAACTCAGTCATTCACCAGGATACTCACAAGCCTAAGTGAGCAGGACTTCAATATGCTTATGCTTTATAATGCCTCACCATTTTACAAGTTTATTTTTGAATACAGGGTATATGAGCCACCTACTTCAATCAAGGCACCTCATTTACATTTCTTAAGACATTCCTTGGAGTTAAATATATCTACATTTCTCTCCTATCATCAAATGCCAGAAATCACTTTTCTATCTAGAAACACTTTTCTAACTATAACATTGATCCTGTCCTTGAGCCTTTATTTAATCACAATTCTGTGCATTTTACCTTAAATAAACTTTCCTTTTCATAATTCCTCTAGTATGTTTCATATTTATAAGTTATCTAACACATTTTAATTAATATCATATTTTATATGTATGTCTCTACAGTTTTGTTTCTCACACAGAACAAAAGTATTTCATGTAAAAAAAAGATTCCTTAGTAGAATATGTGAATACAAGCTAATGTCTAATAAATTAGTATGGATGTACCATAAACAATAATAAAACAGAATGTTATGAAATAAAATAAATAATTGTAGGCATCATGCATTTTTATACTTTTTATCTCTAACCTACAATTAGGTGAACAATTAAACTAGAACACTGATTTCTCAAATTAAAAAAAAATAGCAATTGTCACATATAGAATATATAGTCCATGTAATATTCATTCCATTATTATCCCTGGTTAATAATTATAGGCCTTCATAAGAAACAAAATTATGTTCATATATATAGTTTATTTGATGTGACTATATCTTTCTGATTTAAATTAATATATCTAAATGGTTAGTACAACTGAATATTTGCACAAAAACTGATATGTAGTTGTTTACTGTAACATGCAGCATAAAAACAATTCTTCACAATTTATGCAGAATTGATTAATAGCAATATTACTACCACTTAGCAAATTGAACTACTAATGTTTAAATTTATTGAAATGCATCATATTCTGAATTTTCTTTTTTTTTCTTTTTTTTTTTACTTTACAAGAAATGTCTTCATAATTTTGGGGATAGGGAGGAAGAAGGGGCATCAAAAGAGAAAGTAAAGATTTCCTAGAAATTATGAGTTTTTCTTTTGTTGGATCCTATTAATTACAAAATGTATGTACCTTAAATTAGATCATGACAATATACCAAATAATCATTTATTAAAAGTGACAAAACAGTAATTTCCAAATGCCCACTGGGAGAATGAGGTTGGATTGACCCCTCAGTGGCTTTCCCACTGACCTTGGGTAAGGGTAGCATGTGGGTGTGAGATACAGTTCATGTTGCTAAGTGCACATTTGCCCCAGGTCAGCACTTAAGACATCAAAACCTATTGTTTTAAAATATCCCTTTAGAATTTTTTTTTAATTAATTAATTTATTTTTAAATTTTTTTTCTTTCCATTTTAAGAAATTTATTGTTGTATAATTGATCTGCATTAAAACAGCATAGTTTAGGTATGCAATTGAATGAATCTGATTCAGCTACCCACTTTACCATCTATAAAAATATATGTACAAATATGATATTACTTTTTTAAGAGAACATCATGAAATTTTACTTCTCTAAAATGTAATGAACTTACACCTACTAAAATAACTTTTTAAATTGTGATTTATTATTATCAAAAAAGAATATTCTTATTAACATCAGATGATTCTGTTATCCATGTACAACTAAAAAATAAATAAATAAAATTTAAAAAACAGAAAAACATTGCTGAGAATAATAAAGTTGTCATATATGAGTACACACCTATTCAATGTTACTCTTCATGAAAATCTAAAATTAATGTTTTGCAAATCAGTAATATTGTTGCATTTTTAAATAGTTTCAAATGCACTGCAATTTCGCCTTTTGAATGTTTTAAATGCTAATTTTCCTCAACCTGTGTATCTTTTCCAGGATTTTTTGTTGTTGCTGACATGGTCTTAGTCTCTCTCAGGATACTTTTCAATGACTCTACTGCAGCTTCTTTGTCAATTTTCTCTCTATGTTATTTTCCTTCCCAGCACTGCTTTGGCCTTTTATCAGCATCACTTCCTATATTGAACCTCTTGTTTTTGGGTGTCTGTTTCTTTCCTAGTGACTAAAGAAAATTACAGTGCTCTAATTTTCCCCAGCTAATATTCATTAACAAATCCTGAGCTCTGGAACAGCAAAAAATGTTTCCCAGGATGAGATAAAGTCCATCTTTCCAAATCACTTTAGTTGCAACTGCAACTGGTCTTCCACAAACCAAGGTTTAACCACAGCTGTAGATTAGCTACGGGGGTTTTACAGAATTTGTTTCGTTATGTGGGTTCATGTGTGATAGAGGCGATGAATCATTCTTTGGTTATGCTACCAAGTGTAAAAGAGATGTGAACTAAAAATAGATGTTCCAGAGTCTTACATCATAAACACACACACACACACACACACACACACACACACACAGAGCCCTAATGGAATCTGCTAGAAATAGAATGCTTGTATTCCGTGGTAACATTGAAGCATTTAATGTCATATCTCTTAAACAAAATAAAATCTCATCACATAAATTTGATTATCTAATTTTCTTAGTGTCTATTCACTTTTGTCTTTTTATGAAAATAAAACTTTATCAAAACATAATTATGATTTTACATGCTGGATTCCTAATATGAACAATATTGCAAATGACCTGTTTCAGATTACTATTATAGAATACAAGTAACTTCAACTATTTTTTATCCTGTAACAGGAAAATTGTTCTTCAAGTAGTTTTAGTTACTGAAGGGTGATAATTCACATTTAATAAAAGTAGAAGATATTTCTGTAGTCTACCAATAGGTGATATTTTAAATAATTTTACATCATGAAGTACATCGATGTTCAAGAAAGAGTTACTTCCTAAACTAAGTGTAATCATATTTGGCCTTTAAATTTAAATGGATAATTATCCTGATTATATCACTTCTATTTATGCATGATTTTCTGGAAATGACAACTTTGATAATATCAAAGAATCTATTTAAATAAATTTTTAAAATACTTTTTAAATTTAAGAATTAATACCTTATCATTGCATTTTCGTAGTTTTTTTCTAATTTATCTACTTTTATACACCTTTTTTTCTATTTCTTATAGAGTCTTGGATTAATCAAGTAATTTTGGATTATATTTTCTCCCTTGAATTTTTAATATTACACAGTTGCTATTTTCTATATATTTAGGAATTATTCGAGAGAACATAACACACACTTTTTCCTAGCATCAGTATTTGTTTCACTATATGCGCAATACCAGGATCTCTTGGCATATTATATAAGTGAATTTCTGTCACATTTTATGTTATTGCCATCCCATCTTCATTTTATTTCTAAGCTTGAAAATCAATAAGATTATTACTTCATGAAATCTGTATTAACATATGCTAATTACTTTTTTTGTGGTGGTAGGGATTGAACCCAGGTCTTTGTGCTTGCAAGGCAAGGACTCTACCAACTGAGCTATATCCTCAGCCTGCTAACTACTTATTGACCTATCTGATGTTCTTCAGTTTCTGCATCCATGGAATATATTTGCTAAAACACACCTTTATAGAATTAACTCTCATAGTTCCCTTTTGAATATTTATTTAGGTTCAGACCTTCTAATAATAAGCATTTTATATTTTACTCATTTTTCTCAGTATATTTCTTCATAAAATATTTGTCAATGCATGGTAAAGATAGATATTGATACAGGTGATCTTTGTTCATTTCGTTTTATTTTGATGGTACTGAGGATTAAACACAGGGTTTTTGTCCATCCTAAACAGCACTCTAACACTGAGCTATATCCAGAGTGCATCTTTGTTCTTAGATAAAGAATTATATTGTTTCATCTCTTTATATATGTCAGTCTATTGTTTTCTGACCTCCAGATTATTTTAGATTGGTGTCCATGCTATTTTTTTCTTTCAAGATAATATGTCAGCTATCATATGTATGCTTCAGGTACTTTTAGACTTTTTTTTTTACTTTGGGTCTATTTTCTAGGAGCTCATAATTGATATCATAATTGATATTTCTGTCAATGGTTTGGTTTATATTTAACCTGCATGAGTTTTGCTAAGCATCCTGAGTCTGTGACAGGCTATGTTTCATCTATGATCTATCTTAAATTTTCTATTGGAAGTTCTTTACATGTTATTTTATCTCTTCTCTCATCATGGCTCCAATTACATTCAAGATAAATATTTTATCACATTCCATATATATTTTGAACTCTTCAAAAATAGTTCCAATATTTTGTACACTTAGTTTCAGTGTGGAAATTTCTAAAGTCCCAGGTTCCTGTTCTCTCTGAAACTGGAATGATTATTTAGATTTTTAGACATTTCGCATCTGTAATTTTCTGGGTTTCTGGGAGAGTTTCCTTGTACAAGGAAACCTTAGGAGTAGGAAAAGGTTTTGAGGGCAGTTTTGTTTACCATCTTCTAATCTCATGGGTTATTTGACTTTTTCTGCATCCAGAAAAAGTTCTTTTCCTTGTAAACACTTTTTTAACTAACCTTCCACTAAATGTACATCTGTTGGGTATTTTTCCCTACAGAAAGTTTCAGTTGATCCTTATTTTTATCTTCTTTGTTGATTCCTAATCTTCTTATCTGCTAACTTTGTAATTAGTAGGGTTCAGTTCTTTTTGTAAATTTCCTCTTTTGAAGATCATTTTTAAATTGATGGCTTTAACATTTATATACTGAAGATTTCCAAATTTCTGTTTATGTCTCAGATTTCTCTACAGAAATTCAGATACATATGTTAAACTAGATATTTTCACAGGAATGTCTGCCATACATCTCAAATTATCATTGAAATTTGAATTCCAGGTCTTCTATGACCCTGCTAATCTAATAACATTTCCAATCTCAGTCGACAGTAAGTAAATTTATCCAAATGTTTTAGCATAAAAATTCTGGAATACTTGCTTCAATCTATTTCTCAATGTCCCACATTTATTCCATCATGATCAATATTCCATTTTTTAAAACCATTTTTCCAGAATCCAACCACTTCTCTTCAAGTCTACTGCCAATACCCTCTTAACTCTGGAAAATGCTGCCATTATTTTTCTCCTGTTAAAACTTCCTAATAGCTTTCCCTTTTTTTCCTATCATGTTTACATTGTAGATTTATTCAGTTAAATCTGAGCTGAGATCATTTCATTCATCATTCACAACTCTACATAGATTTTACAAATTGCTCACTTTAAGCGCTCTTATAATGGCATACAATGTTTACCATGATGTACTTATCATGTACATCTCTGAGATTCTCTTGTAACTTAAAAGCTTTTTTATTCACTCTGCCTCAGTCATGCTGGCCTCCATGCAGTTCCTTCAAAAGTGTGAAACTTCACATCATGTGCAACCACAAGAATGGGATCCTAATTAGATTAAATTATACTCCATGTATGTATATTATATCAAAATATACTCTGCTGTCATGTATGTATAAAAAATAAAAGAAAAAATAAAAGGAGAACAAAGTCTGAATTAAACATTGGAAATAAATCAAAATGAGAGAAAATAAAAATCATCTCCATAACACTGAACGTAAAAAAAAAAAGCTAGTAACTATGCCAGAACCACCCCCTCAATAGATCCTTACAACTAGCTTTCTAACCTTGTCATGATGGAATGACATAAATCAGACTTTCTTACCCATATTTCACAACCAAAAATGAAAAAGAGCTACATAATAATATCAAATAATGTTTTCCCTAAACAATATATTTAGAAATTAAGGATGATAATCACTAGGATAAAAAAGTGATTGAAATAAGTAATAAATTGCCCCAATTTAATGACTCAAAAATGGTCTACCAAATGAAACAAGTAGAGCTAACATATAGCCCAAAAAATTTCCTGATTCATGGAGATAATTGAGGGTTCATGAGATTATGACATTAATCTATGAAGATTAGAGGAGACAGCACACCTCATGGAAAAATCCATATAAACAGAAGGACTTGCTAGTATATTCAACAGTGTTTTCCCTCGTACGGTCATTTGCAGGATGCATTAGGGGCTGAGGAAATAAAGAACAATATTTCACACACATCCCTAGTTCCCAACAGCCATGCAGTACATTTTCTAAATCTGTAAAAATTGCAGATTATTCAGAAGAGTCTTGCCTTAGCAGTAGGGTAATTTTAGATCTATACTAAAAGATTCACTCTTCCCACATAACAAATTTTTCATCTAGTTTGGTAAAATTTATCATTTTTTAAAAAAATATATTAATGTATAATTAAATATAAATTAATCAGTTTTATGTTTAGACTTAAATGTACTAATTTAATGGTTTTTAAAATTTATTTTAGGTCATTTGCCCACTTATCAATTGAGTTGTTTATTTGGTGTTAAGTTTTATTACATTTTTTTTATATTGTAAATATTAATCCACTGTCAGAAGAATACCTGAAAACATTTTCTACTATCTGTAAATTCTCTGTGCTCTGCATTTTCACATCTTGCACAACAATTTATTCAGGGGTAATTGGACAGGTCAATGAGGGGATGAAGAAAGAACAAACAGACACAAGAGTAGAGAAAAAGCCAGGGCTTGGTGGTTTAGCTAACTTCTGCTGAAGGAAGACTGACCATGAGCAAGGGCTGCACATTTATTATATAGATTTCAACATAAAAAGGAGGAATGAGGCAGACACCATCACCCTGTGTGAACGTATGATTACATGAATGGTATGAAGGTACATCACGCACAACCATAGAAATGAAAATTTGCCCCCCATTTGTGTACAATGAATCAAAATGAAGTCAGTAAAAATTTAAAAATAAATAAATAAAAATATAATCATAGGGAAAAAAACGGATTTATTGTGAGAGATGTTCTTCAGGACAAACAAAATCACACTTGAGGGTAAAACAGCCCAATTAAAACTTACCAGCTTTCGTCCATAATTCTCTTCTCCAAGCAGCTGGCATTTGATCCTGAGGTAAACAACTGAACAGCTCTGTGGCTGACACAGAAACCCCTCTTGAACAGGGGATTGTTCAAGACACATCACCATAGCGTCTGGACAATCTTATGGGCACCTCTGCACTGAAAAGTTCACAAGAGAGATGCCTCCTCTGATTTTGGGCAGTTCAAAGACGCATAATTCATTCAACGCTCCAACCTGAATTATTTACTCTGCTGTAGGAAGCTTTTTCATTTGATGTCATTTCATTTATTGATTTTAGTGTATTTACACTATTATTGTAAAAGTATTTTATCCACTGCTTTTTCTTAATATTTCAATTATAATTGATGGTTTAGTGATAAATGAAGATTAATCTCACAACTTTCACCAATTTCTGTCTTTATTCAGAGTGCAAGGAGTGCATTTCTGTCTTTATTCAGAGTGTCTTTATTCTGATGTTAAGTGCAAAACAGCACGCTGAATAAAGAGAGCACACCTCTTCATTGTTTAGATCATTTGATCTACAGTAAAAGGTTGAACAGCGGATACAAGACCTTACCCCTCTATGCTTTGTCATTTTGCTAAGGCTTATTCTTTTATTTATTTTATGTTATAGTATAAAGTACCTGTTTTAGAATACTGTTCTATAGTATTTTACAAATACATATAGTCACAGAAATATCAAAATATAATTCTGTTCAAATACACATTTACTTACATGTAATAAATTATTATACCACTCATATATATGTGGTAATCCTACAATGCTGTATTTCCAATCCCTCCTATACATTTTAAACTTATTTCAATATGTTATTTTGCATATTTTTAAAGTTATGCTACATGACATTATTCTTCCTGTGATAGATACTAAATTATTTTTGCATGGTTAAAAATAAGAAAAATATTTTATCCTTATTATTGTCTTACAAAATTTTTTGTTTCTTTGTGTAGATCCAAATTATTTCCTTCCTGAATATCATTTTTAAGTATTATTGTAACAGATGTGATCACAATAAATTCTCAGATTTTGAAAATTTCTTTGTTTTCCATTTTATTTTGAAACAAACAATATCTTGGTGATAAGAAATTCTAACATCATGATTCTTTCTTCTAATACATTAAATATATCATTTCATTTTGGGGACCAGTTTTATTTCTGGCACAAAGTAAGTAATTGTCATCTTTAGTCTGTTTTCTGTAGGTGCATGTCTTCCTTAGTTTCAATTGTCTTCAAGCATGTCTCTAGTTTCAATTGTCTTCAAGCATGTCTCCTTCCTTAGTTTCAATAGTCATAAATAGGTATGTGATTATATTTAATTTGTCGGTGTGTGTGTGTGTGTGTGTGTGTGTGTATACTATTTATCCTGCTTAGAAATTTTGTTTCTTAGGTATCTTTGATAGAACAAAGTTGTTTTTAATCTGTGCGTTTATCTCTCCAACTACATTGTCTCTTCTTTTTTTCCTTTCTTTCTTGTAGAACACTAATAGTATACATAACAAAAAATCCAATGTTATCTCATAACTCTTAGAAATTCTGACTTTTCTTTTTCTTTCTTCCTATCATGGTGGGTGATTTCCAGTGACCTAAATGCGTGTTCACAAATTCTTCACTCAGTTCTCCAACATCTAGTTGTGAGACTATCAAAGGGATTCGTCATTGGTAATTTTTTTCTAGCATTTTCATTCTCCTCTTTTTTTAGTTCCACAATCTTAATGAAATTCCACTTTTCTACTCTCTTAGCATATTAATCATAATTTTAATATATGTGTCTAATAGCTCTAAAATCTAAGTAATCTGTGATCTTTGCTATTGTCTATTTTATCTCCCCCAAATCAATTGAATTGTCTTGCATTTTTATGTAAGTTGTAAGTATTTATTGTTTGACATAAGTCTAATGAAGAATAGGAGAAACTGAAGTGTTTATGCCTGCAAATGGACACACATCATCTCAGGCACTTAGTTTGGAAAATTGTTTCAATATTTTAGGACTTGAAAGAAATTTGCATTTTAATTGCTACCATGGTTGCTGTGGTTGCCATCATTACAATTCAGGTTTCAAATTCATCTACAGATGCCATGTGCTTTCAATATGTTTGCCAGAATATGTTTCTCAATGTTTGAGGCTATGCTTTCCGGTGTCCCATTGGAGTTAGTTTTCTGTATCATGGAATAATGGGCAATGATTGTACAGAAAGGAAAAGTATACTACAAACTCACTTGGAAAAAGGTTAAAAAATCTATATAACAAAATTCCCAAATTGGATATAACTATTGAACAAAAGAGTACATAATGATTACTTGATTTTATCCTTTGCATTCAAGTCTGGTTTACTCCTAGCAAATCAATTATGGAATTGCACTGTACTAAAAGATTAAATTGAAATATCATTTAATCTTTTCATTAAACCAGAAAGCATACTCAATAAGACTAGCAGAGAACTTTTAACACACTGAAAATGGATACCTACTTTAAATCAAGTGTCATTATTATATTTAATGTTGGAAATACCAGAAGCAATATTTTTAAAACCTAGAGCTCTAAAAGATACAGATTATTCACCATTTTGTTCTTTTTGAATGGTGATTCTGGATAATGCACTAAGTGAAATGTAGTAAAAAGATGGGGGCTAAAAAGAAAGATACAGAAATGCCATATTTCACTGATGATGTAATTTTTTTCACAGAATAGTAAAAATAAAGTGCATCAACTTAATTTTTATTGCATTTTTTCTTGTAACATACAATAATTGGTTCAGGAAAAAGATTAAAAGATTAAAAGTGAAAGATACATTTTGAAACATTAGGAAAAGAATGACATAAAATATATTTATCATTTTAAAGTTTAAAAAATTTAAGATTTTTAAACATGCTTCATAAAAACATGGTCAAATAAAATTGCATTAAATAGCACATCTTAAAATACCTAAAGTACATGGTTAGTGCATTTAAACAAAAATACTATTTAAACTAATTAACTCATGAAGATCAATGTAAAAATATGAACACAGAAATAATAGACACTTTCTGGAAAAAGGACAGGAAAAATATTCACTATATTGAAAAATGTTGGATAGAAAACATTTCTTTATACATTGGAATTTTTAATTTGCCATTAGTGGAGTTCTCTACTTCATAATTCTCAAATATGCAAAACATTTTACCTTATTTATTCTACATATGCATTACATTAATTAATAATTTTAACTCTTCTTTTTTCTGGATTCACTATAATATTATCTCAATTTTTAATTTATCAACATCTTTATTCTGTTTGTAATTTACATATACTTATTATTGTGTGATACTTGATATTTGGTTTGTTTCTTTAACATTTTAACTTCATTTCTGCCTCCTCTAGCTTATTTTTAAAATTATGTCATCTCAGAAATTTCCCTAATACTACAGAGCACACAGTGAATTGTAGCATGTTTCCATAGCTAATTTTCCTTCTAAAAATGATTCTCTACCAATACTGTTCACGCTCTCTGCTCTGCCTCTATTTTCCACATAAATAAGTCAACATGGGTTGCTTTATGTTTAACTTAATTTTCATTCACAGAGTTTTATCTGACATTCCATGTCATGACATGGCAGAGTAGAATTTTCTTTTACTTTGTTACATGTGTTGTGTGTGTCTATATTCAGAGAGGACTATCCAGAAATTTGTTTAGATGTTAAAGATTAAATAATTAATTTAGTTTAAATTGCAGTAAACTTATTTACTCATTAATCTTTAAATGCAGCACATGAATTTTGCCAGTTAGCACGTGTACACTCTCACATACATGTGCACACACACAAGCACATGTGCATGTACAAACCTCAGACAAGCATTAATAATTATATTTAAGGATACTTTAAATAACATGAAATCCATTCACAACCTTCACAATGAAACTACTTGAACAAAATGCATTTTTCGTTTTACTATATTAATTCACTTTTTCATTCATTACCTTTTATCAATTAAGATAAGAAAAATTAGAAATAAAACATACCTGAGTAGTCAAATAATACTTATAACTCTAATAGATTAAACTTCACTATTATAAAAATGTCAATTGCATTATGTTTTTATATGTTGTAGAAATTAGACATTATCTAATTATCAGTTACTTTAATTAATCAAATATGTATTTTAAATTAAAATTACAAGTCTTAAATACCTTAAATACTGCATTTGAAATATGAAAATTTACACATTCTTTCATTTATATTTTTAGTTTTATTCTCATATATAAATATATATGTATTTTTAAATCTCAGGAATTATTTATGCTGCAGTATTGACTCTATTGAATTATCAATTTTTCTGACATATTCTTGTTCATGATACTGATAAAATATTTCACATTATATCAATATTCTTAAATTGTTGATAAAAGAACCTTTATATACCAAGTATTTATATCAAATTTACATCAGGTAGTTTTCTATTGGTATTCAACTATCACCTGTAAATACATGCAGGTCCTTGATTGAATTATCTTTTGTTTCTAATATATGTGAATAAATCTCTAACTCGACAGCTTGAAAGAACCTCTTTTTTTTCATATTAGTAAATCACAATTTAAATATATTAAAATATCACATAAATCAATTTCATGCATCTTTTGTGGTGTTGCCTGATACCTCTCAAAACCTCTAAATATCTACTGTGTAAGGTTTTTTGGTTCTTTTTAGTTACATATGACAGAATAATTGATTTTGACCTAATTATAAAGCCACAGAATATATTTTGTTCTAATTCTGACCCCAGTACCTCTCCTTCCCTTTCCCTCTCCCCATCCCTTTCTTCCTTTCCTGTATTGATCTTTTTGCCATTTACCCATAGATACTTCTTAAAATTAATTTCAGTTATGAGCCAACTTAGGTGCCCTTCAACAGATGAATGGATAAAAAAATGTGGTATATATATATACAAATAGAGTATTACTCAGCCATTAAGAAGAATGCCCTTATTTATGACACGTGTCAGAAATTCCATGAATCTGGAGACTATCATTCCTAGTGAAATAAGCCATCCCTCCCAAAAAAAGCAAAGGTCAAACATGTTCTACAATATAAGTTTTAAAATTTTTATCAGTGATTCAGTATTGGAGATTTTATTTTAGATTTTATTTCTTCTTTAGTTGAAATTTTATTTTCATTAAATTATGGATTCATATGCATTTTAAGGCATGCTGTAAAAGAACATATGTCTCCACTTCTAAATTTCCCTTAACAGTAAAATCTTGCAAAACCATAGAACAATATTACAACAGGACATTTCCAATAAGAAAGTCAAGACAGTAGAGTGAATTGAGCATAACTTTTCTATGTTCGTATACAAATACATGACCAGTGCAACTCCATGTCATGTACAACCACAAGAATAGGATCCTAAATAGATTAAGTTATAGTCCCTGTATATGTAATATGTCAAAGTACACTTTACTGACATGTGTATCTAAAAGGAATAAATGAAAAGATTTTGACCAAAGAAAGGTCAGGACATAAATCATTCCCACCAATGCTAGAGTTCTCATGTTGTGATTTTATAGCTAAACTTTCTTTCCTTCTTTACCACTAATGTTTTCTTCATTTCTGAATTTCCCCATTTCAAAGTGTTATATAAGTACAGTCATATACCATGTCAATGTATGATCTTAGGGAATGGCTTTTGTCACTCAGCATATTTTATGTAGCATAAATCCAGGTTCTTGTGTGCATAATTAATTTCTTTTTATTGTTGTGTAGTATTTCATGGTGCTGATGTATCATTGTTTGTCCAATATTTGTTTTTTTCCTTCAATTTTTGGCTATGTACTAAGATAGTAAACCTTGATATGTGGAGATCAGTGCCTCTGAATAAAGCTATTGGTAAAGATGCAGTTTGAAGTTTTTGTATGAACATGAATTTCTCAAGAATGAGTATCTAAAAGTACACTAGCTGCATCTTTAAATTTTAAGAAGGCTCCAAGCTATCATCCAAAGAACTTGTAGTGTTTTAGATCCTGAGGAGGAATGTCTGTTATCCTGTTTTTCTGCATTATCACCAGCATTTGCTGATATCTGTCTGTATTTTGGCCATGCTGACAGGTACATCTGGATGTCTCATTGTAGTTTTAACTTAATTTCTCTAATAATTAATGATGTTTAATATATTTAGCTTGTGTTAGTTGTCTTATGTATATTCTTTCTGGTGCAAAGTTTAATAATGTATTTTACCTGTTTTTGCTGTTAAGTTTGGAGAGTTCTTGATGAATTTCACATAATAGTCATGTTTTGTTGGATATACAATTTGCCACAATTTCTTTTATTGGTAGTTTGCTTTCATTGAATCTGCTGGGAGGGTGTTTTGTAGAGAAAAATGTAAAATTTTAATTAAGCCAATTATTCTTTTCATGCATAGATCTTGCTTTTTTGTCTCAAATTTAAGAAAACATTGTATTCCTAAGCCTATGTTATGTAGAATTTATACTTTCTTTCGTTTTTCTTTTATTTTGTTTCGAGGGAGATGTAGGTCAAATTATTTTTCCTTTTCCTCGTCTATGAATTGCCAATTAAAATATCATGCTTATTCCATTTATTGCACATTTATCACTTGCATAGGGCTTTTTAATTTTGTGTGTGTGTTATGTGTGTGTGTGTGTGTGTGTTTTCCATGGATTGTACCCAGAGTGCTTAACCACTGAGCAACCTCCCTGACCTACTTTTATTTTTTATTTTGAGACATGATCTCACTAAATTTCTTAAGGCCTCAATATAATGCTGAGCCTGATCTTGAACTTGCAATCTTGCTTCAGCCTCCAGACCTGCTGGGACTGCAGGCGAGTGACAATGTCCCTGGCTGTAGGGTTATTTTGAGTATTCTATTCTCTTCCATTTTTCCTGTTTCTACCTTTTCACACAGACACACACACAAAAATAAGTGCATGGGCCTGAAATACTGTCACTATATATTATCTTGAAATTGGGTAAATTGACTCAACCCACTTTTCCTTTTCCAAATTCTTTTTCTTTGCGGTGCTGGGGATCAACTCAGGACCTTGTGCTTGCAAAAGCAAACACTCTTCTCACTAAGCTAATCCCCAGCCCCAAGTTCTTTTACTATTCTAGTTCTTTTGTTTTTCTGTGTACATTTTAAAATCATCCTAACTGTGTAAGATATGTTGTTGGAGTTTTAATAGATATCACATTATATATGTTTATCAATTTGTAAAGAAATGTTTATCTATACAATATTGAGAATTCTATGGATGCAATTATCCATTTATTTAGATCCAGAATTTTCAGATTTTCACCACAAAATTCCTATATATATTATTCTACATTCATGACTATTTTTTTTAACCAACATACTTTACTAATAGAGCAGTTTTTATTTTTATTAAATTGGGCAGATTGTATAAAAATCTATGATGTACTCCCTCTCATGCTCAGTATCTCTTCTTATTAAAATTGAGCCTTGGTGTAGTACGTGTTTTATAATTGATGGACATATATAATAACTTATTAACTAAAGTCTCTTATTTCTGTTAAGCTTCACTTTTTGTGTTGTACAGTTTTACAGGTTTTGATAAATTTCTAAGACCAGGGTATCTTCTGTTATAGTATTACAAATAGAGTCATATTGCTATTGCAAAAATACCTCGTGTCCCAACAATTCGTCCACCTCATCCTCTGACAGGAGCCCCTTTGTCTCTGAGCGCCACTGATCTTTTGACTGTCTCTATGATTTTTTATCCGAAATTTTCATTTTGTAAAAATCAAATAGTATGGGGCATTTTTTTCATAATCATAAAGTTTATTTTTATTTTTGCATATAACTTCATAGTACTGGACTTCAGATATATGCATTTGGTTATTACAGTTAATATATGCATGTCATTATATTGTCTGCTTTTTTATTTTAATACACTTTTTTTTTCTTTTTATTTAAGTTTTTGATTCATTGAACACAAATGGAGTACAGCAATCATTTTTCTGGTTGTACACAAAGTAGAGTCACCCCATCTGTGCATTCATACATGTACACAGGGCAATGATGTCTGTCACACATACTGTTATTATTCTTACCTCCCAAACTCAACCCCACCACTCCCTTCCCTCTATGCTCTCTATCCTTTCTCCATTCTGGCCATCATTCCACCCCACATTATGCATTATCATTCACTTATCAGACAGACCGTTCGGCCTTTGGATTTTTGAGATTGGCTAATCTCGCTTAGCATAATAATCTCCAACATCATCCATTTACCTAAAAATGCCATAATTTTATTCTTCTTTATGGCTGAATAATATCCCATTGTGTATATATACCACAGTTTGTTTATCCATTCATCTATTGAAGGGCATCTAGGTTGGTTCCAAATTTAGCTACTGTGAATTGAGCAGCTATGAACATTGATGTGGCTGCATCACTGTAGTAATCTGATTTTAAGTCCTTTGGGTATAGGCCAAGGAGTGGAATAGTGGGGTCAAATGGTGGATCCATTCCAAGTTTTCTAAGGAATTTCCACACTGCTCTCCAGAGTGGCTGCACCAACTTGCACTCCCACCAGCAATGTATGAGTGTACCCTTTTCCCCACATCCTCGCCAACACCTGTTGTTGCCTGTATTCTTAATAAAAGACATTCTAATTGGGGTAAGATGAAATCTTAAGGTGGTTTTGATTTGCATTTCTCTTATAACTAGGGATGTTGAACATTTTTTCATAAATCTGTTGATTGCTTGTAGACCTTCCTCTGTAAAGTGTCTGTTCATTTCCTTGGCCCATTTATTGATTGGGTTATTAGTATTCTTGGTGTAAAGATTTTTGAGCACTTTGTAGATTCTGGAGATTAGTGCTCTATCTGAAGTGTGTGTGGCAAAGATTTTCTCCCACTCTGAAGGTTCTCTCTTCTCATTGCTGATTGCTTCCTTTGCTGAGAGAAAAACTTTTCAGTTTGACTTTATCCCAATCATTGATTCCTGCTTTTATTTCTTGCGCTTTGGGAGTCATGTTAAGGAAATCTGGTCCTAGGCCAACATGATGAAGATTTGGACCTATTTTCTCTTCTATTAT
>JAJEJO010000838.1:258194-290197 GCA_020662805.1 Glaucomys volans
GAGGGTGTGGACCTGTGCACTAGACCAAGTTGGGGTGGTGTCACAGAACTGTGCTCTGTGATGGAGACACTGGGCTTGAGTGCCCAGGCAGGCCTGAACTCCTCGCTGGGGACTCAGTCGGTGGCATGTGGTCACTCTCTGCCAGGGAAGCTGTAAAATGGTGTGCAGAAGGGCCTAAACTCCCTGCTGGAGCTGGCGACTCCCTCAGCTCCAGGCCAGATCTCACCAGGGGCCGCAGCTCCGTGGTGCCACCTGAGCTCAGTTCTGAGGACTCAGGCAGCCCAAGATGGTCGCTCTCTGCCAGGGAAGCTGTAAAATAGCGCTGGAGGGTCTAAACTCCCCACTGGAGATGACAACTCCCTCCGCTCCGGGCCAGATCTCTCCAGGAGCCGAGCATGGGGCATTTTCAGGTTGGCTTTTTTTTCACTATGTAATGTGTATTTCACATTTCTCCATGTCTTCCCATGGCTTGATAACTCATTATTTTTGTCAATGATTAATATTCAATTTTATAAATGTGCCAGTTTATTTTTTCACCTTTTCAAGGACATCTTGGTTTCTTTTCATTTTTCACAGTTATGAATAAACCTGTTATAAACATTCATGTGCAGGTTTTTATGTGCTGAAATAAGTTTTCAAGCCATTTGGTAAATACTAGGGATGTGATTGCTGAATCATGAGCCAATTATCTACCTGGCTATACCCTTCTGTATTCCTACTGTAATGAACGCCTTCCTATAGCTCCATATTTTACCCAGTAATGGGTTTGAGTTTAGGAATTTAACCTGATAATATGTTTTTTAATTTTTCTATCAAAGTTATTTCATTGCTGCTATTTCTCTTAGAATACATTGGGGAAGTTTTGCAGAGATGTTACAGCTAAATTTGCTATAGAATGTCATGAATATTTCCTATTATAGACTTCTCTGTTGTACAACTTAAAAATGTTTTGTGGGATTGGAAGGTACAAAGAATGAGTTTAACCCTAAAATAGCTGAGAGAGATGATTTAACAAATCATTAAGTGTCATTAATATTATTTGTAAGCCATTGAACCTCACTGGTTAAGACAGAAATAACATCTGATTTGATTTAGCATGAGAGGAGAGGAATATTTCAGTCCTTTCTAGTCTATGATTAGGACAATGTTATGTGCATGGAAAACGAAAACAGTAGACTACTAGTGCATTACATCTTGCAGGTGAGGTTAAGTAACAGTGGGAAATGTGTTTAGTTATATGCATTTCATATTAAAGTTAACTTTTCGGCCAAACAATTTATTACATTTCACCAATTTAAAGATTGACAGCTTTAGAAATGAGGGCTTCATTGCCTTTATGAGTTAAGGTAGTTTCCAGAGGGAAAAGTAAATGCATTAGAAAAATTTAACTCCACATTTGTAATATGAAAACACTTTTTTTTTTAACAAATGTGAACTCTGCAGTGGAAACTCATTAGTATAATTATTCAGCACAGATAATGTGCAATTTGAAAACACCAGGTCTTTGATCCCTAACCTTTC
Source organism: Glaucomys volans (assembly GCA_020662805.1). Lineage (NCBI taxonomy): Eukaryota > Metazoa > Chordata > Mammalia > Rodentia > Sciuridae > Glaucomys > Glaucomys volans. The sequence goes on from JAJEJO010000838.1 coordinate 259,716, forward strand.
AAATCTCTCTTGGAACTTCTATAGCTTTTTAGAGTCTATTAATGTCCCATTTTTTTCTTTACTGGATTTTTTCTTAATTTAGTTTTAGATGACATATATAATAGAATATGGAAGCATGAAAATTCAGAGAGCAATTATTTTATAATAAAAATATTTCTGGTTAGGAAAAGATAACTTGTTTTTAACAAACCAAGTCTGAATATTAGATTTATTGTATATACCATTCAAATTTTATCAGATCTATTGAAATCCTTAAGACTTATCTGAGAATTTGAAAGAAAATCATAGTTATCTCACAAGCCTTGCTGTGATAATGTATAAATCATGTATGAATAATGTATACTGACCAAGACAACCTTAACATTTTCCTCAGTTAACTAAACTTGTTCCTGCCTCTATGTTCCTCTTACCCTGTCCCTTCTGATGCCATGGGCCTGAACCACATAATTTCCTTCTTTCCATCTTATTATAATATAGTTTAGAAAACTGGTAAGTGCTTCATGTTTGAGATGTAAATATTTTTAAAAGATGATTATTTCATAACATGATAGGTCTTTCTCAAGACCTGGGGAGCTTTCCTTCTGTATATACACAAATACACACAAGCGCACACACATATACATACCCATATATATATTGTGTATATATGTATATATACACACAATTACTTATGCATATATTCCTTCAAAATATATGTATATATGTATAACAAGTTATTATGAATTATTACAGTGCTTGAATATGATCCATAAAAAATCACAATTTGCTTCTGAACCTTTTATAAAATGTATTTTTTTATTCATGCATAATATTTGTACATATTTTTGAACACAGTATGATATTTTGATAATGCATTTGCAAAGTGCAATGATCAAATCAGGTAATTGTTATTTAGATCTCCTCAATCATTTTTCATTTCTACAGGTTGGAAACCTTCAGACTCTTCTAGTTACTCTAAAATACATTATAAATCCTGTATTTACCCTACTTTGATATAGAACACCAGAAATTCTTGGTATCCATTATCTACTGTCTCTCCATCTTCCTATTGTACTTCATTTTCTCTCTCTAATGACCACTAATTCAAACTCTCATTGTATAAAATTGATTTTTCTTCACAGGTGAGTAAGGATTGTTTTTCTTCTACAGGTGAGTGGCATTGTCTTTCTGTGTTTGTCTTATTTTGCTGAACATGATGTCCTCTATTTCATCCATTCTATAGGTAAGAGGACTCTATTTTTTTCTTATGACCAAATAATATTCTATGGTGTATATACCATGCTTTTATCTATTAATTTATCACCAGACACTTTGATTGATTCCAAATCTTGGCTATGGTGACTAATGTTGCAATAAATTCAGGAGTGCTTTGATATACTGATTTAATTTCTTTCAGATATAAACCCCCGAGTGGGATAGCTGGATCATATGGTGGCTTAATATCTAGTCTTTTGAGGAAACTCCGTACTGTTCTCCATAGCGGATATACTAATTTACATTCTCACCAACAGTGAATTGACATTTACCTTTACATATCATCACCTGTACTGTTACCAGCACTCAAGATAACACCTAAACATCCCTGTCCACCATTCTCTGTGGGAAAGTAGGAGGTGAATCTCAAAAGCATTATTAATAGAGAGTAGACACTTCATACCTATGAAGTAATCAAAAAATGTAAAATGCAAAACCATAGTGATGGCATAATTGAGATTGGTATGGGCCATAGGGCTAGACATTGATTACAAAGGAGAATGAGAAAGCTCTTCGGGATGATAGAAATACTAAGTCTCATGGTTTTTATGGCTATTACATTATTACAGAGAGTTGTTGAAAGCTTGTAATTACACTTTTAAGTCCAGCAAACTTATTATGAATAGATCATAATTCAATAAACAAAAGCCTTTCCATCTATTTTAAAGGTACTTTGCTTATTAGAAACCAGCTATTGGATGTGAATCATATGTTCTTTTTCCTTAACTCATCCTTAAAATACAAGGAAACTTAAAACTATCTTGTGACTCACATTGAGACTCTGATAAAGGAATTGAGGACTTTAACATTTAACAGGGGAGGGTGGAGTCAAAAATCAGAAACTTCAAAAGGACCATTAGAAAGTCATGAACATAAATATGTGTGGCAGATTTCACAACTTTTAAAAATATAATAATCTATCATTTACTTGAGATTAATTTTCTTTCTTAGTTGATATTTATCAACATTAATATGAGGAGTAAACTGATTTCTAGAGTATACTTAAGAGTTTTGGGAAATCCAGTGAAGAATGGCAACATCTAACTACAGGAATCTCAGAAAGAAACAAAAGAGAAAATAAGTAGAGATGATGAAATTTAAAAATTAAATGAATATTTTTTGCTGTTAAAGGATATTAAATTTTATAATAAGTTGACCAATGGGTGCATGTCCAAGAAGTAAAGTGACATGCATTTCCAAAATGTCTTACTACTAATAATTCCAGGGAGGGAAAAGAATGTTGCCTTACAAAAAACAAAATTGAATTCATTTCAAACACAGATTTGATTCAGACTGGAATTAAAATTACAGGAGAAAATACTATATTCTTCATTTAATTATAGAATTCTTTAAAGGTGTAGCATAAAGGAAAAATAAATACAAATATCCTACAATTCATACATTCTTTGGAAGAATTTCTTTATTCTTTTACCAGGTATTGAACCCAGGGACCCTAACAAATGAGTCACATCCCCATCCCTTTTTTATATTTCATTTAAAGATAGGGTCTCACTAAGTTGCTTTGGGTTTCACTAAGTTGCTGAGGCTGGCTTTGAACTCATGGTCCTCCTGTCTCAGCCTCCTGAGCTGCTGGGATTATAGGTATGTACCACTAGGCCCAGGTGGAAGAATTTCTTAAGTTTAGACTTCAATAATGGAATTGAAAACAGTAATATGAGCTTCAATTAAAACATAAACTAAATATTTTCCTACTAAATACTAATTATTTCTTTCTAGCAAGAAAAAATAGTGCTATGACATAAATATGGTTATTTACACAAATTAGGAGAGTAGATAAAACAATTGAATTAAAATAACTTCTTTAAAACTCACAATATCTGTTTATTATATATGATAATGCATGATAATGATGCTCCTATCACTAAATAGATTCAATGCCATAAATTTGCCTATTCTGGACATTCATTTAAATGAAATTACACAACATGTACTTTTTTGTCACTGGCTTCTTTCATTTTGCCTAACATTTCCAAAATTCACTCATGGCTCCTTATGTATACTTCATTTTTTTTTTTTTTTTTTTTTTTTTTTTTGCCAAATACGTCCCTTGTTCAGACATATCACATTTTGTTGGTCCATTCATCAGTTTGTATATATTTGGGCTGTTTCCACTTTTTGACAATTATGAATAATACTGCTTTGAACATTCATGGGAAAATTCTGTGTGTGTGTGTGTGTGTGTGTGTGTATGAACACATTCTTTTTTATCTTGAACATTTATTTTGGAGTGAAAAGAATAGGTTATAGAGCACTTATAACTTGAAAGAATTTCCAAAAGCTTTCCAAAGTTGCTACATCCATTTAAAAATCCCATCAGTTCATCCCAGCAATTTGGTAGCTGAGAGCCGAGGGTTGCAAATTCAGGGCTAGCCTCAGTTATTCAGCAAAACCTTCAGTAACATAGTGAAACCCTATCTCAAAATTTAAAAATAAATAAAAAAGGTTGGGGATGGAGCTCTGCAGTAAAGTGCTCCTGGGTTCAATTACCAATGTTTAAAAAAAAATCCCACCAGTTTAAAACTAATGGAATATACATTTAAAATTCTCATAGGGAATTTCATTTCAAGCACTTTTTATATGTCTAGATATAAGTCAGTTGTTAGATGTGTGATTTGAAAATATTTTCTCCCAATATGTACTTTTTCAGTTTTTTTTAACTTACAGTAATGGAAGGTTTTCCTGCTATTAATCTACAAGTGTGGCACTTCTCAGTCCTTGCTTTGACTGTCCACCACATTCAATGGCACAGACACTCCCTCCTCCTTGATACACTCATTCTTCCTCTTAAAGTGTTTTTGCCAAGCTCTTTCTTATCCCTCAGCAACTCTACTTCTTTCATTCAGGTCTCCTCTGATGGATTGCCCTTTTCATCCTGACCTCCTAATTATCCAGTGACATAGATTCAGTCTCATTCTCTTCTTGTCTAACCACAGGCTTTTCCTTGGGGCTCTTATCTGACCTAATGATTATAATTTACATTTATATTATTCTGATATTCAATTTTTTCTCTCTGACACTATCTAATCATTGTAAATGCACTATTTAGTCCTCTAACACACCACAAAACCTAAAAGCTCAAAACTGAGTTCTTGGCAATTGTTCCCCCAAATTTCTATTTCCTTATCTCAATGGTTGCTTCATTCCTTCAGTGCAGAAACAAAATAACAAACTCCCCCCCAGAATAGAACAACAGCAACAAATCAAAAAACATAGAACCATTTCCATATTTCAGTTTCGCTCACATATTTTACCCAGTCCACAAGCTCGTCCAGAAGCCTGCATCTCCACATATTCAATTCAAGCATCTCAAACCCTGTCACCTCCATACCTGATCACAGCCATCATCATCTGGTAAATGAATTACAGAAAGAGAATTCTACCAGGTCTCCTCAATTTTAATCTTGCCTCCTTATTTCTATTCTTAACATTGAACCAGATTGTGTGTGTGTGTGTGTTTTTATGATGTATGCATGGTATGGAAATATGCATGCATATGCACCATACCATATGCAAGCATATCTATTGATTGATTGATATGCTATCCATATGTATAAACAATCTATCTGTATAAACACACCACACACACACACACACACACTTTTTTAAGTAAGCCAAAGAATATTACTCATTTCAAAATTCTATGACTCCCTTTTTCCTCTAATGTAAACATCAATTGCTATCTCATTCATTTCATTCTTTCTCATTTATCTGCACCAGATACACTGGTATTTTAGATTTCCCCTTTTCCCTTTCTTTTTCAGTGTTGGAAATGGAACTCAGGCTTCACAAGTATTAGGCAAGTGCCCTACCACTCAATTACATCCTCAAACCAGTATTCTCCCATTTTCTCTCACCATAGAGAATGAGCACTGGCTATTTCTCTTTCCCAAACTTTTACCAAGTGCCTCTTTTTTGTAAGAGACAAGTCTTATCTAATGTCACAGTCACTTGAGAGGACCCTACTTAAAAACACAACTTCACATATTTTCACTCTAACAGATTTCAGTCCCCCTCACATTGCAAGACTTCATTTTTTTCCTTAGATCATATCACACATATAAAAAACTACTTATAGTGATTGCTATATATTATCTGTCACTCCACACTAAAGTGAAAGTATCACAAGGACAGATAATTTTGTCTGGTTTTGCTAATGAACTACAACCACGTTTTTTTTAAAAAAAGCAATTTTATATATACATAGGATATTTTCAACAACAACAAAAGCATTAAACAAATACACAGATTAAACTGGATAACTTTTATATATACACTGGTACTTTAATTTCTGATTACTTTAACTCCAAGTTCTGAGCAGTATATTAAATTTTCTTTTTGAGATAAGAAGGACATAGGGATCATGGAAAGAAATTTAAAAAAAGAAAAAAATTGCTTGGTTATCTCAAAAATAATACCCAACAACAAGATTAAAGTAATTAGAATTATTTATCAGGGATGTGAAATTGTGACTTAAAATCAATACTTGAGTCAAAGAAGGAAGTTAGAGAAGAATAAAAGGATCTTTTATGCTGTTTCAATTCAATACAGTAAAATTCAGTAATTTTAATTGATGTAAATTGTAATTCAAGAGTAAAGAAACATACTTCAGCAAACTTCAATCTGCACAAATATTTTACGTATTAAAAAAAATATATATAGCCTTCTATATTCTCAAGTCCTGGACCTAACACTCAGCCTTCCCTGTGCGACTACAATCACCACCACAGTAAATACCAAGAACAAAAACAACAGAAGGCACAAAGCATTTACACCATTTATTACATATAAACTTCATGATAAATGGACTTTTATTACAGTACATGTTACTAATGAAGTGAGAGTTTATGGTAGGGGAGTACATACTGTTTGAAGGTCTATGAAAAATCCACATAGTTAGGATAGGTTGAAGTTAAGACTCAAACCAATGCTTTGTATCTGGCAAGGAGCATTCTAATTTGCACTATTAACTAACATGCAAAGCTTTGTTACTGTTACTTTTTTCTTTCCTATAAGAAGAAAGATTGTCATTCAATCAATTTATTTAATCAAATTTATTCAATCAAATCAATTTATTTGCTCGAACACCATGTATAATCACTTGAAAATTCAGATCGATGGAAAACAAGTCTGATTTTACTATATTATACCCACTTTTTCCCCCTTTGTTTAACTGGCACATAATAACTGCACATACTGATGGATACCATCTGGTGTTTTGTTACTTATATGTATTATGCAATGCTCAAATCAGGTCAAACATACTTAATCCTCAAACATTATCATCTATTTATGGTAAAAATTTTCAAAATCCTTCCTTATAGCTTTTTGAAAAGTACTGCAATTGTGTAATCACTATGGCTTGGACTTCTAGAACTAGGTTGGATAGAAGTGGGCATCCATGCTTTCCTTCAGATCTTAGAAGGAAGCTTTCAGTTTTCCGTCCTTCAGTAAAATGTTAGCTCCTGGCTTATTGCATGCAATGGTTTTAGTGCATGACATTCCTCAAAGGCTCATGTGTTGAAGGGTTGGTCTCTAATGCAGTAATGTTCATAGGTAGGGCTTTTAGAAAATGATTGGATTGTGAGGCTCTAACCTTGTCAGTGTATTAATACATTGATAAATTAAAAATTTGAATGAACTAGTGGGAAGCTGTGGAAGCGGCATATTTGACCTGGTTGAAGGGAATGTATACCCGAGGACCTACCCTTTGGGATTGTCTTGTCCGGTTTCTCCTCCTTCTCCTCCCTCCACTTTTCTCTCTCTCTTTCTCTCCCTCTCACTCTCTGTCTCCTTTATCTCTGCTTCCCAGCCATGTCTGCTTCACCACACCATCTCTGACATGATGCTCTCCTTCATCACAAGTAGAGCAAGGGAACCAGCTGACCATGAACTGAAACCTTTGAAACCATAAGTCTAAATAAATGTTTCTTCGTTTTTATTTCTTGGGCATTTGTCACAAAAGGCTGACTAATACGTTATGTGTGTTCTTTATTTTGCTAAGGGCACTCCTTTCATACCTAATTTGTTCAGCATTTTTATCATGAATTGAGGTTAGAGTTAAGTAACTGCTTTTTCTGTATCTGTTGGGGAAGATTATATGATTTAAGCCCTGCATTCTGTTGATGTGGTTCATTACATCTATTGCTTTGTGTATTTGAACCATTTTTGTATCCCTGAGATGAATCTCACTTAAGTCGGGGTGAATAACCATTTTAATGTGATAGGGGACACAAACACATAGGTATAAGAAGGTCAAAGTTCACCAAATTCAACAGATAATCTCTAAAAAGTGAAAGATAAAGGCAAGATTAGTGGGCACTGAGAGAAAAGCAAAAAATAACACATAAGGGTGTCCTAATTAAACTGATGAAGCCAGAATTGGGGACTGGCAGTTAGTGTAGAAATAGGGGATCAGGTCAGATCAAGGAAATGGAGGCCATGAAAGCCATCTATGTGTGGAGGTTGGAGACTGGTCCTGGGAGAATGGAATGTCAAGGAACTCTGGAGCCCACTGATTACCAAATTTACCTGCCCTTGTAAAGGACTGCAGTCAAAGAGTTGCTAATTAATGCCCCCTGGGCCCTTACCTGCTGGGTTCACTTTGGCCCTACCCCTGACCATCCACTTCTCAGTTTTTGCATCTCACTTGCAAAACTGGGCCTAGTTACAAAGGCAGGAAGAAAAGAGATAAGGGGGAGGGAACAGGAGAATAAAACCTATAAAAAGGACAAGATTTTCTCATCACATGGATTCCGCCTTTGGGTCCCCTTCTTACATCCGCTTTTAGTTTTCTTTAATAATGCTTCTTACTTTCTACTCTATACTTGCCTGGGTGTTATACTTCAACACCTGAGGAAGCAGGACTCTTCACAGGTAAACAGCAGTATTACTAACACCTGACTTTTCAGGAAAAAAACAGGGCTGGGGAAATAGCTCAGTTGGTAGAGTGCTTCCCTTAAATGCATGAGTTCCTGGGTTCAGTCCCCCACAACCACAAAAAACTCTCTAGGAGAGAGTAGCATGAGATTCTTTCTTCATAGGACTAAAAGAAAATTTAGTGAGTTCTCTTTGGGGTCATTTATATTTCAGACATAATTATGCTAATATGTATTCATAGATATCACTTTGACTCTACATTTGATGAAATAATTTTAAAAGGGCTTGTAAAGATTTTAACGGTATTACAAATACCTTAGTGTTTGGTACACATGTAAAATGTTTGCAAACATGTTTCGTTTCTATGTAGTTTATATTATTAGCAGTTCATCATGAAATAACCCTATGTCCATCCCATTGGAGAATTATCTTTATAAAAAACAAATTCAGTTTTGCTTCTTTTTTTAACAAAACTAATAAAGAAATACATAAGTAAATATATCAAAATAATTCGTAATTTTATGTTTATAATATCATATTGATCTCACTAACCTTGAATAATTTGGAGTGATGTGATCCCAAATATTTTGATGTTCTTTAAACACAAGTTAAGCTAACAATGACTAAATGTATTTCCATGTCTCCTATGCTTTTTTTTAATCTCTCCTATCCTACTTTTTGTAATTTATAGTTTCCGTGTTGGATTTAGGCATTTGCCCATGAACATGTTTATATCAAGAGGAAATTTTATGTCATATTGAACTCTAGAAATTCAAATGTACTAATACCAACAGGTTAGTTCAGATTGTGATTTTTAACAAATCAGGAAAAGTATTTAAGAGGAACAATTCTATCAATGTGGTTAATTACTAAAATTTCAAAATGACTTTGGAAAATGTTTTACTAATCTCTGTATCTTTCTGAAATCAAATTCAATCCAATCTCTCATATTTTTTTATGCAGGTCTAGGTAAATAGGATTTTTTTTTTTTGGTGCGAGGGATTGAGCTGAGAGGCTCAGGGATGCGTAACCACTGAACCACATCCCCAGTCCTTTTAAAAAATGTTTTAAAAATGTATTGTGAGTCGAGGTCTTCACTAAGTTTATTAGGTCCTTGGTAAATTGCTGAGGCTGGCTTTGAATTTGGGATCCTCCAGCCTCAGTCTCCCCAGCTGTTGGAATTACAGGCATGCAGTACCATGCCTGGCAAAGAGATATTTTTTAAAAATTGAACAGCACCTGTTTAAATGTAAAGCTTTGTTGTTTTTCCAAGATTTAATAAGTCTTATGTCTATATAGGGAAGCTTCTATCTCTATAAGTCTACATAGAATTTGGTCAGTGACCTAATCTGAAAATAAAACTGGGTGAAGGGTGTGTTCCAATACACTCATGTAATATGACACTTAAATAAATCTTCCATTTACATAGTAAATATTATTCCAATATTATTCTATCTTTCTTTTTGTTTTTTCTTCTTTCTTCTTTTTCTTTTCTTTCTCACTTTTTATTCTGTAAGTTTGTTTTAAACATAATCTTTTGGCCCATATCATCAAAACATCCTCCAATTTTAACTTTTTCAGCAACTGCCCTCCCATTCTTCAGCCAGTCTTATAGCACATGGGATAGAAGGCTCAGATAGTTCTAGAAAGTCTTGTTCACCCAACACTGAGCATTTGATTTTAATCATACCTTATTTTGGAAGATTTTCAGATGAGAAAATCTCAGTTGCTCCAATCTATCACAGTTTTCTTCCCTTATCTGGGCAATTATGCTGAATTTAGCACCTTAAACTGATATTCATTTCTCCAAATCTTTTAGCAATATTAACTTCACTGAATCCAGTTTGGAATAAAAGGAGAGGATATTATTAAACTCTTGTGTCAAGCAGGGTTGCTTGAACTGGTGTAAGTTCCTCCTACCAGATAGCAGTAGAATGTATGGAAGAGTCCAGTAATAGGTCTGGAGTCTCTTGTTTATCTCCTTCTTTATGAATCATGTGAACAGTTGCAGGTTGTATAACTCTTTCCTATTCCATTTCCATTACATTGCTATTTTTGATAACCTCTCCCTTTCATTCAGATTGCACAAAACTTTGCAGATTGTCCACAGTTTTTTGTATTACTTTTGGAGATTCTAACAGTATTTGTTTCAAAAAATGATCCAGTCTTACTCAGACTCTTCCTATACAAGTCCATTGTTCCAATTAACCTTAGTTCTTTTGAGTGGAAAGTAGTATTTAGAAACAAAAGGGGGATACTGAGCATGCTCATTACTAATAGAGTATTACCACTCACAGGTTCTTTCATCTCATACAGGTTTAGGAAGTAAATGTGTGTTGAATATGTACATATGTGTGTATTTGCATATATAAAAATATGGTACATATGTAACAAATTTTTCATATTTGTGTGCATGTTTATGTTAAATTCATATCAGTATATCTGCATATGTACACATGTATAGACACATATATCTAAAACATATATTTATATCAAACATATACAGTCATAATATTGCAAAGAAAAAATTCAAGGAATAGCTATTCTGGTATGCAATACTAATGCTCATTCTAGCTTTCCCTTTTATCTATATTTGTACTTTTTTTCATAACTGAGAAATTTGAGTCCCATTACACACAATATACTTATGTATTTGCTCAATAAACTGTATGTTGCTGGAGCATCTGAGCCACTGTCCCACCCTCCTTCAGTTCTCATGCCAAATTCCACCCTCACCCTTTTAAGGTCTGCCAATATCTCTTAGAATGAATTTGTAGGGACAAATGGGAAAAAGGAAAGAAAGGAAATGGACAGGAAAAGCAGAGGGGAGAAAGCATAAGAAAGGAAGTTTGAATTCAAAAATTTATATTATAAAACTTTTAATGAGTACTGCTGGGTACAGTGCAACACACCTGTAATCCCAGCCACATAGTAGGCTGAGGCAGGAGGATTGCCAGTTCAAAACTAACAATTTAGCAAGGCCCTCTCTAAATAAAATCTTAAAAAGGGCTGGGGATGTGGCTCAATAATAAAGCACCTTTGGGTTCAATCTTCAGTACCAAAAAAAAAAAAATGAGTACTCATTGGGGTATGCTTTGATGAGATTTTTTTATGACACGAATGCATTACAGTGTACGTCTTCCAATGGCCTGTTCTTCGATCTTCCCACAGAACTCTAAATCAGAACAAACATAAACAGACTTTTATGAAGTTCATTATTAGTCCTTCCTCAAGTTGAACTCCTGGTTGATTTTTCTGATGTGGGAAAGACAGGGGAAGTTCACAACATTTTCAAGTTATATAAGAAATTTAGTATTTCTATATTTTATATACAAAACACTATAATATGTAATCTAAAAGGTCTGAATAATTTTTGCTGCTTCTAGTCATGCAACCTCTAAACTAAAAGGTCCTATGAATCTCCTAATGAATTCTATTTGTTTGGATAGTTTCTTATACATAGGCTCTTGTGAAAACTTCATATGTAATGAACACTATCTTGGGGATTTACAACAGAAAGTTTGGGGACAGCTAGGAGGCTCTTGGATTAGGCCTTGTAAGCTATTGATGGCTTGTTAAGCCTCTTGGAGCGGAGATGGATGGGAAGTGACAAATGTGAAAAATGATGTGTGTTAGTGTTATAAATGTGGATAATTTTCAGGTCCTAGAATCAGGAAAGAGTGATATTACATGCATTATAAATTTTAAAATCAGCATAAAAATGGATATCAAATATAGTATTTGTATTTCTGGAAATGGTAAAGAACCAAGAAGCAAAAACAAATCATAATATTCACTCTCTCAACTACCCTTAAATGGATGTAATAGCTAGTATTTATCAGATACATTATTATGTTTTATCTTTTGAGAACTGTTTCTCCTTTTCCATGTTCCTAAATACATTCCCAGATATCATACAACTTGAAGAGTTATATAGCTTTTGTTGCTTTTTTAAAAATTCTTCTGTCTCTTTCATGATCAACATCTTACAAATTTCAAATGATGATGCTTTACCAAAAGTGAAGTTCTCAGCCCCTGAAATCTTTATATTATGTATCCATGTATCAAAACATCACACTGTACCCCATGTGGTTAGTATTTGTCAATTAAAACTATCATAATAACTATTATAAGTATTATGTGTCAATTAAAAGCAAAATAAGGAAACTAAAATTAATATAGAAAATATCTTTCAAAGTTATGTTTGAAAGTCTGCACTCTTTTAATCAATGAAACAATAGCCACATGGATGATTTATCATTGTTATTTATTCTTGATTCCTTCCAAATTACTGAAAGTATATTTCAGGAAGAGATTCTCCTTTGTCATTACTGAAATATATCATTATGGAAGAAATATTCTGTATTGTGGATAATGCTGAAGATTTTTAGACAAGATTTATTTTCTATTATTATTTAGTTTATAGCTTTTTCTAGTTTCAATGCTTAGAAGAAAAATAAATATTCACAAAATGAGTTGTAAATAATATAAATACACTCAGTTAAAATGTCTTGACTCCAGTTGCAATCATATGAGTTCTGGCTTCATAACTAGCTTCCACATTTCCATTCTTGTTTTCATGAAATCCATTCTGTTGTGAAGTGGAACAGGAGCGGCCTGTGGGAGTAAGGAAGATGAGTGCGATGGCGCTGATACCATGCCGGGAGCTCAGGTTCTGAAGACACAGGCTCGAGTTTATTGCAGAACAAGCAAGCATACATAGCAGGCATTGAATAATTACAAATTGCCAGGAGTTGTTAACACCCTCATGTTAAGCTCCTGATTATGCTTGTGCTAAGCTTAGGATCAGGCCAATTAAGGGAAGAGGAAATGCCTGAGCTCTGTGTGAATACAGGGTACATAACTCACAGCAGAGGTCTGCCTCTTGCTTCTGAGAAGGACAGGTGTGCCTGCCCTATAGTTATGCTTCTTCCTGTAATGCTGTCCACATGACCTCAGGCAATCCTACACCATTCTTAATACAAAATCAGAGGAAATGTATGTTTTAATATTAAGTCATTAAACTGTTTAGAATGCTGCAAAATATTTTCCATTACAGTAGAGAAAACAGAAGCACTTTATACCTATTTTAAAAATCCTACATATCTAGCTCTTTTCTACCTTACCAATCTATTGCTTTACTGGTTGTCTTTAACCACTAAAGAAATTGTCTTTTTCCTCAGAATTTTCCTGTGATAATAATTGTTTTCCTTTATAAGACTGCTGCTTTACATCTCGTTCAGGTCTCTGCTTAAAATGCTATATCCTTATGAGACCCTCTGTAAGAGTTATCCAGTGCAAGAATAATTCTATGTAGCACATCATCCAGAACTCAGTGGTTAAACAGAATTTATTCAGCTCATATATCCAGAAAATCACAGAAGTATGCTAGACTCAACTGAATAGCTGGGTGGCTCTTTTCTTGTTTGGGCTCAGTCACAAATCTATGGATAAACTAAATTTCAGCTAGGTCTACAAGAACAATATGGCTATTGCTCTCATCTTTCAGGAAGGCTACTCTTATAACAGGAGCTAAAATTTAAAAACTTAAGCAAATTCTTTTGTACATGTCACATGTATTGACACCCTATTGACCAAAGTGAAATGGGAAAACTCAGAATGAATCAATGTGAAAATTAGATTCTACCACTTGCATGAGAGAACCCGAAAACAATCTATCAAAGGACTTGGAAATAAAGAGAATTGAATAATTATACCATCAATTCAATTCATGTACCTCATTCTCCATGGTAGTCACAAATATTTACATACCTTCTATAGGCCAAACACATTCATTCCCGACCAAGACCAATAGAGTTCACTGCATCATCAAGCTTAAAAAGTCTAGGATCTCATGATCAATATCAAGTCCAAATGAGGCTCATTATAATCTGAGGAACTATGGATTAAAAATATACTTTTTATTAGACTCAAACCACGCAAGGTTGAGAGGACAGAATAACCACAAAGAATATTGTCATTCCAAATACAGATTATTCAAGGAAGACAGAGCAGAAATTGGTTCACAACAATTTTCAAAAACTACCTGGCTAGTGTTTTCTGGATCGCCTATTCTGGGAGTAGGAAGTATTAATAAGCTTTGATTCTGTTCCCTAAAGTGGCCTCACACTTTGTTTTCCTACATTTCTCTCTTCTTTGACATCATCTGCTTTCCACTAAACTCCTTAGGCATTTCCACAAAGGGCATTAGAAAAAAAATTGGAGATTTTTTTCTGCCTGGTTTTACTAAAATGTTTGAGATTCCATATTTTTTTTTAACAATTTAAACAGATTCAGTACCTTCCAGATTAGGTTGTAGAAACTTTTTTCATTATTATTTTCTAAAATACATTGTGAATTTCATTACCCACTTATTATGATCCAACCTATGTAACAGAATCTATATTTATAATTACTTTCCTACTACCCTTTTATCTCTGGATTTATTTTCTCCTTTTTTGGAACCAAGCTTCTGTGTGCTATGACCTAAAGTTTTCTAGGAACTCCACTGAGAGAGTTGAAAGTGTCTAGAAGTCACTGCCTTAATTTTTAAACAGGTCTTGACAGAGCTTCACAAGTCAATGGTTGTGAGACCTATCTCTGAGGATATATTTTATTTAAACATATTTTACTGGCCCAAGGTAAAAAGTCAGTGTCATTTTCTCTCCTACCAAGTTCTGTCCCTTCTTGCAAACTACATTTTTCCCTTTTGAACACAAACTCAAATTTTGCTTTTAAAAGAAATCAATCCTCACTTCCAAGGTGTAGGCTAAAGAACTCATTTTCCAAATCTAAAATTAACTACATAAAATTTTCTTCTTCTTCATTATAGAAAGCCATCATTTTACTAAATACTCTACCACAACAGGTCATTCATTTTCCTGGATCCACAGTGGTATCATAGCCATTTTATAAGCCTGTGCTCACTGGTACATTTTTATTTTATTTTTCCTACATAGCACTCTACTTTCAAGCCCTGATTATCTGTTTTGGGCTGCGATTGCGGCAATTGTGTTGTGAAGTAAACAACTTCAGACCTAAAAGCCTCAAAACAATAAACACTTATTTTGACTTCAAGTGTGTGGGTCAGAAAGGCATCCTGTGTTTGGGTGTGCAGTTCTGACTCTGAACCTGGCTCACTCTGGGATCTGTCTGGCAGTCAGTTTGATGTCAGACTGGGTGACAGGGTGATTTTGCCTTGCATTTCTCACCCTTTAACAGTAGGCCTAGACATGTTATCTGGCAGAAACATAGCTTCAAATGTAGAAGTAAAATCCTCTACTTATATGAAATTGGCTTTTATGGCATCGCCTGAAACAAGCCAAATGCCTGAATTCAGCTTCCTCAAGTTTAAGAGATGGGAAAGAACATTACTTCTCTTCAGTTGGACAGCTTGCAAAGTCACATGGCAAAGGACTCCAGTTAAAGAGAGAGCAGAAGTGGGGCCATTAACGCAATCGATCCACATCTTTGTTGACTAAATAACCTTAAGTGCCTCTTGGATTCTGTAGCTGGCTAGAGTTCACCTGCTCTGCTTCCTTAGTGTGCACTGCAATTCCGAACGTGGGAAATTGGGGTCCCTTTGTGTTTTTATTAAAATTAAACCCCTCTGATCCACACATTTCATCATTTCTGGACTACTGCAGAAAATTGGTCCTTGTAACCTGGACTTGCAGCAATATTGGAGATTTGATAAGACACTGTAATGAGTAGATGGTAGACTTCTCCACTTGGGGAGCACTGTATTATCTCACATCAAAGGCTACGTACAGATTATGAAGACCAAGGTGCAGGTATGACCAGAGTGATTCCTTCCAGACTATAATTATGGAAGGAATGGAACTTAATACTTCACTTAATACTTTACTATTAAGTGAGGCAATGTGTGGTAATTCAGGTGGCATTTGTTTTGAGACAGTATACAATTATAATTTAAGAGGCCATTAAATAAGTCAGTAATTGCTGCAACTTGTAGTTGTTTACGTAAACACAGTGCCTATGCTCTTCATCAATTGACTATGACCTAATTTTATTTCTCCTAGTAAATTATACTTTTATATCTTTAGGCTTTTGAACTCACACGTTCTTAACCTGGCATAATCTAGTTCTTATAATTAATCCTACTCTTCTTTCACCATTCAAATCAGGCATCACCTTCTATTATAGAACATTTCTTAATTCTTAATATCTCTGTTGCAGGTCTCTCCCATAGTGCTTTTTTAATATAAATTTATTTTATACAATCTACCAGTTACACTGTAAATACTGTTTGGATTTTGCTTTCTTCATAACTTCTCCAGTTGATTGTAATTAAAAAACAATGATGTCTAAATTTTGACTTTGTGTCAATTCCCAACACTTAATCATATTTTGGAAACTTTTTAAGATGTTAACATATGAATGATCAAGAAGTCAACTTTTTCAATTACACAATGATTTATCTTTTCTTAATACTGATACTTAAGCTATTATCATTTTAATGTTTAACACCATTATATTTAAAATATCCTTTTACTTGCAATATTTTATGTATGCCTGAAGGTAACCTAAAGGAATGTTTAGTTAAATATAAAATTAAATAGAATTGTGATTGGTAGAAATGATTAGGCTATGAACTGAGGTTGTGGCTCAGCAGCAGACGGCTTGTCTAGCATGTGTGAGGCACTGGGTTTGATTCTCAGCACTGCAATAAATTAAGAAAGAAAATAAAGATCCATCGGCAACTCAAAAAATAATATTTAAAAAATGAAATGTTTAGGCTAAAGTGCCACACCCACCACTATTCCCCTCAGTGCTTGACACGGTTCCACTGAGAATAATGAAGATTCTTGCATAGTCTAATCTTCTGGGAAATGTCGACGTTGGCATGCTCCTTCTTGTTTTTGTGTTATTTCTTATTGTTATTGGATGGTCACATTTAAAAATTTCGGTAAAAAAATCAGATATTAAGTGATTTGGAACATAAAAATAACACTGCTCAAGCCTTAATTGATTTCATATTAATATTACCTTAAGCAAACAGAAAAAATGTTGTGGGTCAGATCAACAAGAGTTATTGTCCACTGCTCTCCGTTAACTTAACACAGCCAGGCTGCCTGTCTGCTTTAACCCAAACCAGAATGTGCTCCCCTCTTAGTGAAACTGTTTTCACAGTTCAGGGACCACAGTGGATTGCATATAAGATTGATGGGAAGCTGTATCTTGGGTGTCATTTAACTATTAACAAAAGGAAGTTCCACTGTATATACTATAGACAGGCCAAAAGGTATTTATGCTACATATCAGCCTCCCAGAGATGTCTAAAGTACTGCTGTTATCTTTGACATAACTTGAAACCATGACATGTCAAAACCTATATAGTTTATGAGGATGTCCTCGACTTTTATTGTTCCTAGTAAGATGAAAACCAGAACCAGTTAATGGTTTAGTGTTATTTTGTTTAGAAAAGTAGGAGAACTTGATTTGTTTTGATTATACTTATGTCCATCACATTTCCTTAGAGCTTTATCACCTCCCCTTCCACGTAACCTCAAAAGAATGTACTCAAGCTAGATCGTATGTGAAACAGTAGTTAGAATGAACTTAGAACTAAGCCATGAAACGGTAAGTTACAACTAAGCCTCAAATCTTCCAGTCTGTGTTTCTTTATTCTCATCGCTGATGCCATCTTTCCACCAAGATGTGCCACAACTCCTGCTGAGGCTGGACCTCGGCTCTAAAGCTTAAAATTTTTCTCACCTGATAATCAGAAAATAAAACCAAAATTTTTGTTATTATTCCAATACTTAATTTGACATCAAATATATCTCACTGCATTCTAGCGATTTGCTATCTTCAAACAGCATGTTTAGAGATCTGGTAAGTTGGCATGTGCCCCTCATCAAAGAGAAAGTAGGACTTATCCTGTTGTGCTTTAATCCTGATTTACTGCAATTACTGTCAAAAGTCTGAGGCTCCTTTGTGACCCATCATTTCTTGAATCTCTTCCTTCACTGTTTTGTTTTGTTTGTTGGTGACTCTTATAATTCAGAGCCCTTGGAAACCTTTTTCTCTGCAGGCCTTGAAGATGAATCCTGTGGGTGTGCATGAGAGCAAGAGACCCCATAGGGCAGAGCCTGAAGATGGAGTGCCGTCCTTCCTCCTCATTTTCAGACAATTTCTTAACATCCTCATCTAAACTTCCAACGTTTCCATCACTTTCCCTTCCTCTTTTTTGTACTCATTCATTTCGCCTTTTACTTTGTATTTAGAATACATTATAATATTAATAGGTTAATATTAATTAATGCATTATATACTAATAATATGTACAATATACATATACATATGCAATAATATGTATACATAATGCATGTGTAACTATATGACCTACTTTATCTTTTTGTTTTTACTCTGCCTTTTCCACTAGAATTTGTCCCATGAAGACAGGTTATGCGTCTCCATTTCCTCTCTATGACTGGCACATTACGTGCTCAGTAAGAGTTTATCAAATTGACCACAGTCATGGTGATATAAATATGTAAGGAAGTATGCTGAGCATTAAAGAAGCATGTTTTCTAGTGATCCAAGAGTTACTTGGAAACAGTAGAAGAATGATTTAGTGTTTGAAAGAAATTGGTTCACAGGTCTGTGTTTCAGGTTTTACATTTCCTTTCAGGAACAGAGACATGGAAAGAGTCATAGTAGGTAGTTTTCAGCAAAAACTTGTATTTTGTGAAGCTATGTTTTCCTGTGGACAATGAAAGATGTGAATCTATTTTAGAGTTTTAGATTAAAATATTAACTTCTGTAAATATTTCATGCTTATATATGTATGTAGACACTTGCACATATTTTGAAATTTTTACTGTTTTTGCTTTACTGCAGTCAGTTCTAAAGTGTTCTTTTTTTATGAGTAAAAGGCTTATCATTTTAAGTTTGTATTCCTTTATTCCATATTAATATAAATCACATTAAACACAAAGCAAATGCCAGTGTTACCATTTTATTCAACATTAGTATGGCAAGTTAAGTGCTTGAGACTTAATTGAATTGGTTATTGTTATTTTTCACACGAAGACAAGGTGCTTCTTACCTCTTGACTAGTAAAACAAAGCTTTGTGAATTACAGAAGATTGCCCAGCTAGCAATGAGTTTACAGAGATTTCAACTATGTTTAATCTGAATCAGTCAACAACACATCACATTTAAGTAAAGTATTAAAACAAAATGTCTTTAATATTCTTTTTAAATTTTGCTTCCTGGTTTCCAGAGATTACATTATTTTACTATTGTGATGTCTCTGGAAGGGAAATATTAACTAATTCTATGTAGTTCCTACTTCTGTTTTTCAGGAGAGAAATATTGAGCTAGGCAAAGAAAGGGAAGACTAACAAAAGTGTAATTTTTTTGGAGTTCCATTTCCTCCATATGTTCTTTAGTTAACATATCTTGGTACCATCTTTATATAGAAAATAATGTGAAAAACAAAATTATATCGATTACTGTCCAAACCAAAACACACCATATAAATAGACCTTATCACTTATACCTTTTAGAAAATACTTCGTATTAAGTAATTTTTCAGGGAATGAAAGAAATTATCCAAGGCTTAAATGCTGCATTTCAGATATGGGGATTTAGTAGAAATTAATTATCATGGATGCTGACCTGCTTTGCATTAAAAATCACAGTGCACTTTGATCAAATATCTTTTAGATTGTTTACAGAAAACTTAAAGTTCTTAAGTTATATAAAATGTAAAATAATTAGCTATGATTAAGTTTAGTAATAATGTAAATTAAGATTTATCACATATATGATGATCACATCCTAAGCGGATGCGAGGAAGAGGAAGAGGAAGTTTGCATGTCTAATTGCTTGTATAGAAAATTATTAAATTTAAAAGGGGTTTTTTTGGTACTTTAGAATAGAATTTTTTATTTTGAGATATGACACATCAGAGGATTAACAGCATGGTAGAAATATGCTTATTTCTTTCAATTTTCTTTTTCTTATTGTGGGGAAGAGAAAAAATATTATACAAGGTATTTAACGTCTTTAATGTGTTCCTTTAATATATTCACATTACACTTTTTAATTCTTAGTACTGCCATTAGACCTTCAAATTACATACATATTTGTTTACATTCTTAGGTAGTAGTTAGTGTTAATGGTGCATTTTGATTTTAGCATTTAAGATGCTCTTGTTCAACATATTTATTCTGTGCATTGTTTTGCAACAGGACTTACAGAAAATCAAATAACACACAAAGTTTGAGTAATACAAACCAACATGTTAAAACTATTGGAAGGAAATAAATTAATTGGATGTGATAACTAGAACTATATGATCAGTTTTTCTTTAAATGTGAGATGTAAAAAATTCTTCCATGTGATTTAGAAAAGCACAAGCCAATAAATTTCACACAATTCACTGTAGTTTATGATGATCAATGTTAAAAAAGAAAAGTACTCATCTTTTTACTTTTCTACTTGAGTAAACTGTTTGAAGTACATCTACCTGGTTAAGCTAACATTGAATTATAAGTTTCTTGAAAATAATACTGATATAAACTAAATTGTTATATTGTGTTTCTCTTTTTTTAAGTATACTCCTATAGATAGTCTTCATAGTCTTCAGGATTTTTGTTTGTTTGTTTTGCTTTTGATTTTTATTAGTTCCTTCTAGTTATATATAACATTAGTTTTCATTTTGACACACTTATAAAAGCTTGGAATATGATTTTCTCCAACTCGGTCCCCAGTACTTCCCTTTCCCTGCGTTCCTCCCTCCCACTGTTCATTTCTCTCTACTCTACTGATCTTTCTGCAATTTTGAAATGTGAAACACATGGAACGAACATTTCATAAAAAATGTGAGGGTTTTTTTTACAAGGAGAAGTTTTTTAAACTCAAGTGAGACCATGCATTGAAAACTTTAAGAGTTGGCAGTTAGTAGCTGAAGCACAGAATGTGTTCCATAAGGAAAAGAATTTGGGGATATGATCAATGAAGGTATGAAGAATGATATTACTGCATCAGTTTTACAAAAAAGCAGATAGCAAAATGGTGTTCCTTTTCCTCTCTGGCATTATATATTTTTTCCTTTCTCCTTGCTCATTCTGATTGACTTCCGTGGATTCATTTTCCCAGTTCTCATTCTGAATGCACAGGAGTGGGGCATGACTCAAACTCCAAATCCAGCGATAAAGTCTTATCGGCTTATTTTCACAGCACAAGGAATCTTACTCATGCTAGTTGCTACCTACCACCTGGACTTTCTATTTGATCCCTTACATATGGCTCTAATGAATTCATGAATGATTCAGATAATATTTTCTCAAGAAAATACTCTGGAATTTAAGCCAGCCATCTTCATGAAGTAATGGATTATGTCTGTAAAAAGTTGATCTTTCTGTATGTATTTCTTCTGCAATTTTCTCTCCTCAAAATTTCTACATTTCCTTGCAGAAATGTAAAAGTGAAAGCCATATTCATAAAATGAAAACTTTCACCTAATTTTTCTTGTATCTATTACTTAATTAGATTTTGAAAATTCTTCTTAGAATAAAGAGACAAACTGTTGAAATGACCCTCAGGTACCCCCATGGTCTGGGTCATTGTGTCCAGCCTCATCTGCTAACTTGTGTTCCTTGTCTCTGAATTTGTGTGAACTCAAAACAAGAAATTTTCATATTTTTTAACCATTTTTTCTGAAAGTGCACTCAGGCAAGACATTCTAGTTCAATTTTGTTTTCTTGGTGCATAGAGAAATTGAGAGCAAGAAGGTTTTATCTTAAATTCTGAAACTGGAACAGAAATTGCAATAGAGAGCAGAGCATGACAAGTAGTTCTAATGTCAACCACACAAAGTTAAAAGATCTATACTAAAAGGGCATTTTGCTTCCTTTTTACATTGGCATATCATATGGGATATAGTATCGTAAGTTAATACATGCACACAATATGTCATGAGCAAATCAGTGTAATTAACATTTCTGTCTCCCCAAATATTATAATTTCTACTCTATTTTAAGAACTCATTCCTCTCTCTCTTATATAAAGTACCCAAACTAGGAAACTTGTGTAGTCACATTCAGCCTAAAATTTTATAATCTATCATCTAAAATTCCTCTTTCTGACCACCCATAATTCATAAGAATTTTTATCACTCTGTCCCCCAGTGATGTGGTGTTCATGATCCAGAGGAGCTTAGTATAATCTGCATGCATCCCAAATTCAGTGTGCATTTCTTATTCACAAGTATTTAGAAAAATGCTAAACAACTTTATCTCTGTTAATAGGAAAGTGGCACAAATAATCACAAACAGTAGGTAATCCATGAATCATTTATATTTGATTTTAGAATTTATTATGTAAATAGCATCCTACAGCAGAATTATCATTCTAACACAATTTCCTTACGATGATATTTAAATTAGTTTACATTCCCTTGTCATCCACAACTGAAGGTGAAATGAGTCTGCACACATGTGCAGTTAGGTTGGGTGAAAATCTTTGGGGGAATAAGAATGTGCTGCAATAATACAAAAGAAAACAGAGAAATGTTTTGCTCAGAACATATGTCCATCTCAGTTATATAATCAGTAACATGAAGTTTAGTTAAAAGGTGTAAGATATCTTGTGGGTGAGTGTGAAGAACATATTGTCATTGTGTTGCCCACAGATAGCTCTACTTTAGCATAGTTTCATTTGAAGAAATGAAACAATTTCCCCATATCATTCCTAAAAGTATATTTTGCCATAAGTATATTTTCCAATATGTTATGGTATGTGTGCACTTAGGAATTTCCTGGAATCCTGGAAATGACTTAATCTGAACAAAAGATCATGCATAATTTTCAGATGGATGACAATGAAAATCAAAGGTGCAATCAGACCTTAATTAGAAAATAATGAAAAAAGAAGACATCAAGATGATCTGATACAAATTTCTTTTTTTTAACAGAAGAGAAAATTTTCATCTTTATCTTTTTTCTTCTTTCTGTAATGTGCAAATTATTCTGTTAAAGTACAGAAGCATTAGCACTTGTTCAAAAGCTTGGTCACTTCCCATGGGCTTCAGATTTTCCACTCCACAGCTTCTAAATATGCTCTCATTTCAGATATTTAAACATTAAATAAAATAATGAAAAGAGAAAAAAATCCAAAAAGACAAAAAGGAAGAGCAGCCTACTTTATTCCATATCTTTGTCTAATCATAACTTGCCTCTTTTTCCCATCCCTGTCAATATACTTAGCAGTTGTCTAGGCATTAATTTGTTTACAGAATACATGTGACTGCTCCTATTTTTTCCTCTTGCTTCCTTGTGAACTTTCAGAATCCTGAGAGGAAAGGTCTAACACTTACACACTCTAAAATATCAGTGATACAGCTATTGAATTATAATGCATAACCTGTAAATACTAATTACAGAATGAATGACTCCCTTCCTGAATAAAGAGCTATTATTGCAAATAAAATGAGCTTTACAATATCACCAATGTGTAAAATATGTGAAGCAAAAAAATCCGTAAATAATAATAAAAATGAGAAATGAAGACATAAATGTAATTTCAGGACATAAAATGAACCAGGAATAAAGAAACATATAAGTATATAATCTCACTTATGTGTAGAATCTTAAAAAGTCAAATTAATTAAATGAATGGGTAGAGGGTTAAAAAGAAAAGGGAAAAGAATGGGTACAACATTTTAAATAGAGATAAATTGTTCTATTGCTTGACATAATGATTATAGTTAATAATAATCTATTGTGTATTTTAAAATTGCTGGTTGATTTTTAAATGTATTTACCACAAAGAAATCATAAACATTTGAGATTATGAATATTCTAGTTACCTGATTTGATCAATCCACAATGTAAACATGTATCAAAATATCACATCTTATTCCATATATATATATATAATTTATGAATTAAAATAAGTAAAATAAAACTTAAAAGAACCTTAGACAAAAAATAGAAATTTAAAATCTGAAATTTTATTTTTTGGCATGTTTGGGAAATGTTTGGAATAATTAGTGTTTTAGTAAGATTGTTCCATGCTGTGACTTATAGATCTGACCAGAACAATTTTAAAGAAGGAAAAGTATATATGAGGGCTCACGGTTTCAGAGGTCTTTGTCCATAGAAGGCTGGCTTCATTTCTGAGGGCTCGAGGTGAGGTTGAACATCATGGTGGAGTGTGTAACAGAAGGAAGTAGCTCACATGGGATCAGGAAGAGAGGTCTAGACTCTGCTTCCCAGATACAAATACATACCCAAATCCCCAACTCCTTAAGCCACACCTTACCACTTCAGTTAATCCCTATCAGGGAATTAATTCATTGGTTGGATTAAGACTCTCACAACCCAGTCATTTCTTCTCTGAAACTTCTTGCAATGTCTCACATTTTGAGCGTTATCTCACATGTGAGGTGGGGGACACCTCACATCCACACCATAACAATGAGCTTATATTATTGACTGTATTTTGTCCTCTATTTCTTCCATTTTTTTAGGCTACCATGAAAACATACTCTAAAGGCTGTCAAAATTTTACAAGTGTTGACAACAGACATTTGTGCAAAGAATTAGAGCATGCATCAGGAGAGGCAAAAGAAAAAGTGGTTATAGATCACCAAAATACAGGAGCTGTGGAAATGTTAGATGATGTGTTGTTTCCTATCAACAGCATTCAAAACTGTTGTTGATAAAACATTGTGATAGGTAAGTCCTAAAATCAGTGACAAAAAATAAGAAAAAACAAAAAGATTGCAAGTACTGTATTAAGAGATGTGATATAATAAATTGCAATTACCTTGACTCATGTCAGAGATGTAGCATAGATGACAGATAGATGTAATGTCACATCTCAGTTCATTGCTAGACCTATCTACAGCTATACTACATTTCTTTGTAAGTTGTCTCTGAATCCAAGAATACTGAGCCTTCCCTAAAACTTGGCATGATAAATAATTGCATTTTAAATCTTGTTCAGACATTAGTTTCTCAGCATTTATATTAATTAGTGAAATCCATTATTCCATTCATTTAATTACCTTGTCCTGTTGAGGCCAGATTATCTCTTATTTAATTTTTTTTTACCTTTTTTAATATTGCAAACTTTCAGTAATTTGTAAAAATGATCATACTGAGCAAAGTACTAACCATATAGATACATTAAAGAAATAAACCATCAAAATTATGGTTTTATCAAAATGGTACTTCAGATAGAACAATGATCAGAAAATAACATAACTACTTATTTATTTGATTCTGTTTATCTATTTTACATTTATATTTTGAATTTCAGATATTTTCAAAGTCAAATACAATGGTAGTGAAAAGTTACTCTGATAAAATCATTTTTACAAATTTTATATTTTATTTGTTCTAATTAGTTGTACATGACAGTAGAATACATTTCTACATTTGTATAAATTAATATGTATATATATATTTTTATTATTACAAACTGCATTTTGATTCATTGTACACAAATGGGGTGCATCTTTTCGTTTCCATGGTTGTGCATGATATAGATTCATACCATTCATGTAATCATACATGTACATAGGGTAATGATGTCTGTCTCATTCCATCATTTTTCACACCCCTCTGCTCTCATTTCCCTCTACATAATCTTAAGTTCCTCCCTTCTTCTCTCACCCACCCCTCCACCCCGATTATATATCATCAGCCATTTATCAGAGAAAACATTCAGCCTTTGGTTTTGGGGACTTGGCTTATATCATTGAGTATTATAGTCTCCAGTTCCATCCATTTATCTGCAGAAGTGTGCCTTTTCCCCACAGTCACACCAGCATCTATTGTTGTCTGTGTTCTTGGTAATAGCCATTCTAATTGGAGTAAGATGAAATCTTACAGTTGTTTTAATTTGCATTTCTCTAATTACTAGAAATGTTGAACATTTTTTCATATATTTATTAATCACCAGTATACCTTCTTCTGTAAAGTATCTGTCCAGTTCCTTGGCCCATTTATTGATTGGGTTCTTTGTATTTTTGCTGTAGAGTTTTGAAAGTTCTTTATAAATGTTGGAGATTAGTGCTCTATCTGAAGTGCATGTGGAAAAGATTTTCTCCCACTCTGTGGGTTCTCTTTTCTCATTATTGATTGTATCCTTTGCTGAGAAAAAGCTTTTTAGTTTGAATCCATCCCATTTATTGATCTTTGTTTTGATTTCTTGTACTTTGGGAGTCTTGTTAAGAAGTCTGATCTTCAGCCAACATAACTAACATTCAGGCCTACTTTGTTTTCTATTTGGTGCAGGGTCTCTGATCTAATTCCTAAGTCCTTGATCCATTTTGAGTTAGGTTTTGTGCAAGGTGAGAGAGACTTAATTTCATTTTACTGAATATGAATTTCTAGTTTCCCCAGCCCTATTTGATGAACATGCTATCTTTTCTCCATTGTATGATTTTGGCATCTTTGTCTAGTATGAGGTAAATGTATTTATGTGGGTTTGTGTCTGTGTCTTCTATTCTGTACCATTGGACTGGCTGTCTATTTTGGTGCCAATACCATGACTGTTGTTACTGTTGCTCTGTATTGTAGTTTAAGGTCCAGTATTGTGATACCTCCTGCTTCACTTTTCCTGCTTAGGATTGTTTTTGTTATTTGAGGTCTCTTATTCTTCCAGATTAAGTTCAGGATAGCTTTCTCTATTTCTATGAGGAATATCATTGGGATTTTAATTGGAATTACATTGAATCTGTATAGCACCTTTGGTAAAATGGCAATTTTGAAAATATTAATTCTGCCTAACCATGAACATGGGAGATCTTTCCATCTTCTAAGGTTTTCTTCAATTTCTTTAACATTCTGTAGTTTTCACTGTAGAGGTCTCTCACCTCTTTTGTTAGATTGATTCTCAAGTATTTTACTTTATTTTTGAAGGTATTATGAATAGAGTGGTTTTCCTAATTTCTTTTTCAGAGGATTCATCACTTATGAATAGAAATGCATAAGATTTATGAGCATTGATTTTATATCCTGCTACTTTGCTGAATTCATTTATTAGTTTAGATGTTTTCTGGTGGAGTTTTTTGGATCCTCTAAATATAGAATCATGTCATCAGCAAATAGTAACAGCTTGAGTTCTTTTCCGATTCATATCCCTTTAATTTCTTTAGTCTAATTGCTTCTTGTAGTGTTTCAAAGAGAATGTTAAGCATCCCTATCTTGTTCCAGTCTTTAGAGTGAAAGCTTTCAATTTTTCTCTGTTTAGAATGATGTTGATCATGGGCTTAACAAAGATAGTCTTTACAACATTGAGGTGTGTTCCTACTATCCCTATTTTTTCTAGTATTGTAAGCATAAAGGGGTGCTGTATTTTATCAAATGCTTTCTCAGCATCTATCAAAATAATCATATGATTCTTAACTTTAAGTCTATTGATGTGATAAATTACATTTATTGATATCCGGATGTAGAACCAAACCTGCATCCCTGGGATAAACCAGGGATGATAATGGTGCACTATCTTTTTAATATGTTTTTGATGTGATTTGCCAGAATTCTTTAAGGATTTTTGCATCTATGTTCATTAGAGATATTGGCATAAAGCTTTCTTTCCTTGATGCGTCCTTATCTGGTTTTGGAATCAGAGTGATACTAGCTTCATAAAATGAGTTTGGAAGAATTCCCTTCTTTTCTATTTCCTGGACTACTTTGAGGAGAATTGGTATTAGTTCTTCTTTAAAGGTCTTATAGAATTTGGCTGAGAATCCTTCTGGTCCTGGACTTTTTTGGGTTGGTAGGCTTTTGATGGGTCCTTCTATTTCAGTGCTTGAAATTGATCTGTTTAAATTGTGTACATCTTCCTGATTCAGTTTGGGAGGATCAAATGTCTCTAAGAATTTGTCAGTGTCTTCAATGTTTTCTATTTTGTTGGAGTATAGATTTTCAAAGTAGCTTCTAATTATGTTATGTATTTCAGTGGTGTCTATCATGATCTTTCCTTACAAATTCTAGTAATTTGAGTTTTCTCTCTCCTTCTATTCATTAGTGTGGCTAAGGGTTTATCAATTTTATTTACTTTTTCAAAGAACCAGCTTTTTCTTTTGACAATTTTTTGAATTGTTTCTTTTGTTTCAATTTCATTGATTTCAGCTCTGATTTTAATTATTTCCTTCTTCTACTATTTTTGGTAGAGATCTTCATTTTCTAGGGCTTTGAGATGTATTGTTAGGTCATTTAGTTGTTGACTTTTTCTTTTTTTTTTAATGTATAAGCTCAATGCAATGAACTTTCCTCTTAGTACTGCTTTCAGGGTGCCCAGAGATTTTGATATTTTGTGTCACTGTTCTCATTTCCCTCTAAGAATTTGTTTTTATTTCCTTCCTGATGTCTTCTGTCACCATTGCATCATTCAATTGCATATTATTTAGTCTCCAGGTATGAGTAGTTTTTGTTTTTAATTTTCTCATTGATTTCCAATTGCAGTTCTTTCCAATCTGATAGAATTCAAGGTAGTATCTCTATTTTTTCTATTTATAATGGCTTCTTTGTGGCATTGCATGTGGCCTATTTTGGAGAAGGATCTATGCTGAGAAGAAAGGATATTCACTCGATGATGGATGAAATAGTCTGCATAAGTCCCTTAAGTGTATATCATTGATTTTATTATTTAGTTCTGTAGTTTCCTTGTTCAGTTTTTCTTTGAAAGATCTATCCAATGTTGAGAGTGGTGTGTTAAAGTCCCCCACTATTATTGTGTTTTGGTTTATTTGATTCCTAAGATTGGGAGGGGTTCGTTTGGTATACATAGATGCTCCATTGTTTGGGGTATAAATATTTAAAATCATTATGTCTTGCCGGTTTACGGTTCCCTGGAGTAGTATGAAATGTCCTTCTTTATCCCTTCCAACTTAGGTTTGAAGTCTTCTTTATGTGATATGAGGATGGAGACCCCCACTATTTTACTGAGTCCATGTGCCTGGTATGTTTTTTTCCCATCTTTTTACATTTAGTCTGTGGGTATCTTTTTCTATGAGATCAGTCTCTTGAAGGTAGAATATTATTGGGTCTTTCTTATAATCCAATCTGCCAGTCTTTGTCTTTTGATTGATGAGTTCAGGCCATTAACCTTCAGGTTTATTATTGAGATATGATTTGTATTCCTGATCATTTTGGCTTATTTTTGTTTTTTACCTTGACTTGGTTTCTCCTTTGATTGGCTTTTCCTTTAGGGTAGTTCCTCCCTTTGCTGATTTATTGTTTCTCACTTCCTCCTCATGAAATGTTTTGTTGAGAATGTTCTGTAGGGCAGGCTTTGTATTTGTAAATTCTTTTAACTTTAGTTTATCATGGGAAGATTTTATTTCATCATCAAATCTGAAGATTAATTTTGCTGAATATAGGACTCTTGGTTGGCATCCATGTTCTTTTAGAGCTTGAAATATTTTGTTTCAGGCCCTTCTTGCTTTTAGGGTCTGGGCTGAGAAATCTGCTGATATCTGTATTGGTTTCTCCTTATAGGTAATCTGATGCTTTCTCTTTCAGACTTCAAAATCTTATCTTTATTTTGTATGTGAGGTATTTTTATTATACTGTGCCTTCATGGGGATCTGTTGTAATTTTGTGCATTTGGTATTCTGTAAGCCTCTTGTATTTGATTTTCCATTTCATTTTTCAGGTTTGGGATATTTTCTGATATGATTTCATTGAACAGGTTGTTCATTCCTTTGGTTTGTATCTCTATGCCTTCTTCAATCCCTATAATTCTTAAATTTGGTCTTTTCATGATATCCCACAGTTCTTGGAGGGTCCATTCATTATTTCTTACCATCTTCTCAGTTTGGTCAACTTAATTTTCAAGATTAAATATTTTATCTTCTATGTCTGAGATTCTGTCTTCCAAGGGATTTGTGTGTTTGTGATACTTTCTATTGAGTTTTTAATTTTGTTCATTGTTTCTCTCATTTCAAGGATTTTTTTTTGTTTTTCTTTCAAAATATCTATCTCTTTATTGAAATGCTCTTTCTCTTCCTTCATTTGCTTTTTAAAAAATTATTTATTTATTTATTTTAGTTCAATGTACACAAATGGAGTACAACTATCATTTTTGTGGTTGTACACAAAATAGAATCATATGATTTGCATATTCATACATATACATAGGGTAGAATGTTTGTCTCATTCTATTATTCTTCCTTCCCCCCTCCCCAGCCCTCATTTTCCTTTATACAATCCATCCTTTCTCCATTCTTTCCATACGTCCCCTTACCCCCTCATCAACCATTTAACAGAGACATCATTAGGCCTTTTGTTGTTGGGGATTGGCTTATTTCACTTAACATGATCTTCTCCAATTCCATC
>JAJEJO010000838.1:290297-352447 GCA_020662805.1 Glaucomys volans
ATGAGATCTATTCTGTTGGTGATACTTTCAATTGAGTTTTTAACTTGTTTTTTTGTTTCTTTCATTTCAAGTATTTCTGTTTTTTTTTTTTTTCAGAATCTCTATCTCTTTATAAAAGTGCTTTTATGCTTCCTGCATTTTCTCTTTTAACTGTTTATTGGAGTGATCATGCATTGCCTACATTTGCTCTCTTATCTCATTTTCTGCTTCACAGATCATTTTAATTATGCAGATTCTAAACTCTTTTTCTGTCATTTCTACTGCCATGCTGTCATTAGAGTCTATCAAAGTAGCATCTTGGTTTGTTAGGGACACTTTCTTCCTCTGTTTTTTTTTATTTTTTTTTTCATATTGTTTCTGTATATTCCCCTCCAGCAGTGAAGACCTGAGGTACTGCATTTTTTCCCATGCAGGCATATTGTGACTCTGCAAGGTTTCCAGTACCTATCCTTTGAGGGGGATACCAACACCAGCAGCACCCAATACAAACAATATGCAGATAAACCTAAACCAGATAGCCCCTATAGAAACCTTAACTTTATTGTAGTAAACAGGATGACTTCAATTATTATCTATAGTATTTCTAGTGGTAGACAAAGATGATGGGGAGGGGTGTAGGATGTAACTGTTAGTGGGAAAAGAAGTGAGTAAATAGAGGTACCTCATCAAGGGAAAAGTGAGAGCTGGGTCAAAAGAAGTTGGTCTTTAGACTGAGAAAAGGGAGAAAGAGATTCCAAGGGAATAGATAAATAAAAGGAAAACAGAGTGAGAGAAAAAAAAGAAGAAATAAAAAATTAAAAACTAAAAACTACAACAACAACAACAAAAAATCTATGGTTCACAATCATCCATCCCTCAAACCTGCCAGTCCTCAGTATGTTGCTGCAAGTGTGGTACCTGTCAAAGGGCCTCCAGGCTCCTGTAGTTGTCTCAGGAAGTTGCCTTTCCAATGATGGTGGCCACAACTCAGGAATAATTCAAAATGTCTGCACCAGCCTCCAAAGAAGTTTGGGAGCCACATTACCTGCATTCAGAGTCTTTGGGGGTGGCGGGTGGGCTCAGTCTCTGGAATCTGTCTGCAGTGGGGTGGAGGATAGGCGTGGCTGACCAAAATATATTCATCAGTTTATATTTTGACACATTTGTTTGTGTTCATATTTTTTAATCACTAGATTTTAAAGTAGACAATAAAACATGGCCAATGTATATTCTTTGACAAACAATTGTTACCAGATTCCTTCACTTTCAATCTAGTTTTGCTTTGTAATTTGTGCTGTACAGTTGCAAGACACTTTGAGGCTCTAAACACACTCTTTTTCTTTTTGAAATTCCACTTGTTCAGTTTAGCATCTACGTATGATCCTTAACATCTCCATTCTTTCTGTATTTATTAGTTGGGTGTTAGTCTATGAAGGAGCTTTTCTTTCCACCAATATTGCATTTCCTGACTGATGGATATCACTATGTACTCATGGATTTTTATGTCATGGAAAAGGTTATAATCTCATAATATAATTACTTTAATTTTCAAATTTTCTCAATTTTATGCAGTGAGAAATAATCTGATTTCTGAATTCTTCTAATGTATACTTCTTTATTCTTTGAACATGCTTTTAATTAACGGCACAATTATATATGCTAATTTTATCTATTTTCCTCTGCATATGTCCTGTGAATTTCTGTAAAATATACCACTCTGAATATGATTAGCATTGCCTACCATCTGTGGATTAATTTGAGGAGGAAGGGTATTGACTCTTCTAAACCATTAGCATGAAATTTCTTTCCATTTACTCATATCTTTTTAAGTTTAATAGGAACAATATTTGTAGTTCACAGACTTTTTACCATCTATACTTTAATTAAAATAGAATTTTTGTTTTTCTTTTAGCTCTTTGCTGGTAGCATGAAGAAAATATATTAAATTTAGTATTAAATTTGTGTTTTTAAGTATTTCCAAAAATAATTGATTAGTTTAGTATTTTGTGTATGCTTCTCAGAATTTGCTCATTAATTTAGGTCATTCACTTTCCTTTGGTTAAATATTTATAATATTTACTTATATTTTAAATGTACTCCTTTGTGCCCAGCAATAATATCCCCATCTTCAATTCTAAAAGTAGCTATTTGCATTTTTTCTCTTTATTTTTCTTTATTACTCTAGTCAAAATTTGTATATTGTATTGATCTTTTCAAAGGACAACTTTTAAAAATGTGTTGTTTCCTAATTCTTTTGCGTTAAGTCCCTTCAAATCTAATCTTTATTCTTTCTGTCCTTATGCTGGTTTTGGGTTTAGTTTTTGCTTCATTTCTATTCACTCAAGGAAAAAAGGTTAGCTTATTGGTGTGCAATTTTTCTTAGTTTTGTTAAAGCAATCATTGCAGCTATAAAATTTACCTCCTGAGCACTGTCCTCCCTGCATACAGCAAATTGTGTTGTGTTGTGATTTGTCCTCATTCTCAGCTATATAATTTCTTACTCCCCTTGATTCTTCTCTTTGACCCATAGTTGTTTAAAAGAAAGTATTCTTTAATTTACTTGCCAATAGATTTTCTGGCTTACCACTTGTTATTGATTTCTAGATAATCCTGTTGTGGTTGGAGAAAATACTTTGCATGGTATAATTTTTTTAAATTACTGAGATTTTTATAAATTTATAAATTTTTAAAATTACTAACGTGCAGTTTATCTTGAATAATTCTCCATGTACAATTTGAGAAGAGAGTATGTCCTGCTGTTCTTGGTTAAAATGTTACATATATCTCCATTAGGTTTACAGTTTTGTTCAAGTACTTTTTTCTTATTGATCTTCTGTCTACTTGTTCTGTCCTTTTTTAAATGTGGAATATAGAAGTTTCCAACTATTATTGTAAAAGTGTCTATTTCTCCTTTCAATTCTGTCAGTCTTTGTTCCTTGTATTTTATAATGCTTATTTTATGTTTTTATGGGTTCTGTTATTACATGCATGCCTGTGTATAACTCTTAATTTTGTAGTGAATTGAGTTTTTACTCAATAAACAATGACATTTTTCATCTTGTAATTTTTTTTCTTATTTTAAGTCTATTTTGTTTGATATTTGTATAGAAAACCTAGCTTACTTTTAGTTACTATTTGTGTAGATTTGTCTATTCTTTCATTTTAAACATACATATGTAAGCAAATTTAACATATGAATGTTTTTCAGAACCTGAGAGTCTATCTTATAGGAGCATATCACTGACTAGATGTCAAAACCAGACAAAAAATAAAAATTCACAAATAAATGTAAATTGAAGACATAGTTCTGAAAAAAAAACAAAAAAAAAAATCTAAGAGAAAGTTTTTAAAAAGTTCTTGAAAGAAACAAAAATAAAAATGCAACATAGTAAAACATGTGAAGGATGCAGATATAGTAGCTGTAAAGGGAACTTAATTTATGTTTCCTTAAGAACATAGAAATAAATCAAGAAATTAAAAATTAAGAAAATTAAGAAAATAGAAATATTTTAAATAAGCAATCTATCTTTACATTTTGACAAACTAGACAAAGAAGAAAAACTAAGCTTAAAATAAATAGAAAGGACATAATGAGTTAAGGATAGAAATCAGTGAAATAGAGACTAAAAATATCAATAAACTCTGTACAACTAATCAAGAGTTGTTTTTTGAAAAGATAAACAAAATTGAGAAAACTTGAGCTGCCCTAACTAAAAGAAAAGAAAAATGATCCATATATCAAGTCAGAAATCAAGAAGACATTACATCTAATACTCAGAAAAACAAAAAAGGCTATTAGGAATAATTATATTCCAACAAATTACATAACCCAGAAGAAAATGATCAATTGCAAGACTCATACAATCTACCATAACTAAATTGTAAAGAAATAGAAAAACCTTAGGAGAACAACAGCCAGTATGGAGATTGGATCAGGATTCAAAATTTTCCATAGAAAAATACCGACAAATGTTGTCTGCACTGCTGAGTTCTACCAGACATGTACAGGATTAATTTCAGTCCTCTCAAACTCTAACATAAATTGAAGAGGAGGGAATACTTTCAAAGGACACCCAATTGGCAAAGAATAGTCTGTTCAATATATAGTGTTAGAAAAATTGGTTACCCATATGCAGAAAAATTAAATTCAACCCACATTTCATACCTTATTCAACTCAAGATAGATTAAATACTTAAATCTAAAACCTAAAAATACAAAACAACTAGAAGATAACATAAGTAAAATTTCTTGACATTATTCTGGACAATTATTTTTGGATATGATCCTCAAAACACATATATCTAAAGAAAAATATAGACAAATGGGAATAAGTTAAAATAAAATAAAATACAAACTTTTGCTCAGCAAAGGAAATAATAAAAAGAATGAAGAGACATCTAAAGGAGGGAGGAAAATATTTTGTAACTACACACTTCATAAGGAATTAATAGTCAAAATATATAAAGAATGTAATAGTAAGAAAACAATTAACTTGACTAAAAATGAACTAAGAACTTGAATAGACATTTCTCAAAGGAAGATGTACAAATGATTTTATATTTTTAAAATGCTCAAAATTGCTAATCATCAGGAAAGTGGAAGTTGAAACCACATGATCTATCTTGTCACACTTATTTGAATAGCTCTTATCAGACAAAAAGAAGATAATAAGAGTTGACAAAGATATGGATGAAAGGGACCCCTTGAGCACTACTGGTTGTCATATAAATTAATACAACCCTTTTGGAAAATAATCTGAGAATTCCTCCAATATTAAAAGTAAACTTGCCAAATGTTCTAATAAATCCACTTCTGGGTACAAATTCAAAGGACATGAAATCATTACTTCTAAAAGGTATCTGTACTCCTGAGTTCATTGCAACATTATCATAATAGCCAAGATGTGGAAACAAATTGAATCTACAGCAATAGATGAATGGATAAATATGAGGAATAATACTCAGTCTTAATAAAGAGCACAGTTTTCCTTGGATGAAAAAAAACCTGCAGGGCATGATACTAAGTGAAATTCAGATACTGCATATTTCACTTATATGTGGAATCTAATCAAACAAAAAATGTTGAATGAATGTAGAGAGAATGAAACAGTGGTTACCTCTAGTGAAAGGTGAGAAGCAATGAGGTGATTTAAATCAAGGATATGAAAGCTAAGACTAAGACTATGTTCTATGAGGGAATTTTGCTGAAAGAGTAGATCTTAGGTACTCTTGCCACAAAAGGTAATGGCTAACTGTATGGGATAATGATATGTTACTTTGCTTGACTATATTAACTATTTTACTATCTATTGGTATACCAAACACACTATGTACATAGAGCATATTTAAAACTTAACATTTTTAAATTAGGATAAAACAAAACAGACATACAGAGCAAAGTATAAATAAAGGTGTTCTTGTCCTTCAGAGCCAGGGATCAGGGTCCCACACTGCAACACACGCTACTGCTGCTGCTTCAATGTGGAGGGGGCAAGTGAAAGACAATACAGATGGCAAAAATCTTTCCTCCATTTCCAATCTGTCTGTTTAGTGTTTGCTTAGATGCTCTAAGCCATCTACTGATTTCCAGAGTTCTGGTGATGTTGGTTATGACAGTTCCGTGTGTTTTTGCATTATGTCTGTCGCTCAAATAACCCGTCAATTTTATAAACACAGTTTTTGACCTTGGAAGACAAGGCCATACAGAGAAATATAAAATGTTAGGGTAGGTCTATAAAATAGAAATTGAATATGAAAGGAAGCATTGCTAAGGAGAAAGAGGTGACTGGACTTCACAACAGCAGCACACACTGCATCTTCTAAGCAACTAAAATGAAAGCCCCAATTATCTCTGTAATAAATTTCATCAGAAATTTAGATAAACAATGCAGTTGTTACTTTAATTCAAACAAAATATGACAATTACTATGTCAACGAGGAGTGAGATTGTCCTGCCATGAAAACCTAAATATATGCACACATATTTTCTAAATCTCATCCAAAATGTAAACTTGGAATTCCATGATGAAATAACATGTTTTGACTAATTTGACTTTTTAAGTAAAATGTTAAATACATTTAATGAATATTATTTAGAAAGATGGAAGTGGACTTGAATGACTAGCATATTTTTATTACGATTTCAAATATTGTTGTTCAGACAAAAATTTAAAATGACTACTATGTACTTGCATCTACCCAAATTATAGCTCAACATATGATATTCTTACATTTTATATCATCCTTATTTATTAGATTTGTAATATTTTGTTTGAAATTCATCTACTGCTATACTCTAAAATGTATGGAAAAGTGAACATTAATCATTCTCTAAGAAGAACTAAGGAGAAATGGAAAAAATAATTAAACATATTCATAAAATATGACTAAGCTCCAAATTAATTCTTAATGAGCAAATGGAATATTAATTTGAGTGTGTTTCAGCATAGGAATTTTTTCTCAGTAACAGAATTTGAAAACAGAAATAAAATCTGGTTAAAACAATCTCATTATCAACATATTCATGACTTATTTTGTCTAAAGTAAATTTCTTATTTAATGCAATAGTTTTTCTGTACTAAGTAAATACGAAGCTTACTTAATGTATACACTTAATCTGTTCTGATTCAGTTTTAATATATATTTACAAGTATAATTGTTTTTAATGTTTTCCCCTAAGGGTAAATAAAAAATAATGTAATTCCAAAGAGAGGCAATTTGTCCTCCAAGCAAATTAATCTGCTTATGTAATAAAATTAATAATACATTTTACTTTGAAATACACAAATGGACTTATTTCCCAGTTTCCCTTTTCTTAAATTATAAATGCTGCCTTCCACAAATAAGAATACTGTAGGAAATTTTTCACAAGTCTCTGGAGCATTTTATGATTTGTCATTCTCTATTCATATCTGGATGCAAGTTGACAAATATACTATAAATATATACATTTTCATTACTTGAATCTAAGATAGTAGATACAGAAGATTAAAGGATTAAAAGATACATTTAAGATAAAAGATGTTAAGATTAAAAGATTAGCTATACATTGTATAATAATCATTTAATGTCGTCTTTTGATCTTTTACTATGATTTTGTTTAGGGATTGCAAATTAAAATGTATTTAAATAACAACGAATTGTTGCATGTCCATACACAAACTACTATTCTTCTTAAGCACAGTATTACTTATCAATCTTCAGGTATCTCTGATCTTGGCCTGCTGTGCATTGACTATGTCATCTCAAAAATTCAGGTGTTGCCAATGATGTTGTAATAAGAGACAGGTCTTTACAAGTTGGTTAGGCCATGAATGTAATCAAACCCTTTTAAAAGAGGCTACATACAGCATTCAGCTTGGGTTCCCATCTGCATTCTGCCATGTGATTATGCTGCAAGAATAGTGTCACAAAGGGCTGTGCTGTGATCTTGGGTTTCCCAGGCTCCAAAACTGTGAGAAAACAAATTTCTCTTGTTTATAAATTACCAAATCTCAGGTATTTTGTTATAGCAGTACAGACTAAGACATAGTCTAATAGAATAAAAACAAATGTTTTTTACTTAAGTAGGTTGCTTTCTGAAGTAAGTAGAATTCTAACAATTTTGGACCCCTCGTGCTCCTTCCATGTTTACATAACCTGATAAAGCAACTGAGATTTGTAGATGTTGCAGAGATTCAGTTGACACTGAGATAAAGAGATTATGTAAGTAGGCCTTATTTAATTAACTATACACTTTCACAGCAGAGTGTTCTTAATGGTTGTGGCAGGAGGTTTCTGAGAGGGGCCAACAATGAGAGGGATTAAGCTTAATGAAGATTTGCTCTTGCTGAGACAGAGGAAGCCATATGACAAGTACCTAAATGTGGCCTCTGGATGCTTCAAACAGTCAGTTGACAGCCAGGAAGAAAGCAGGGATTAGTCCTCAACCTTAAAGAACTGACTTCTTCAAATAGTAGGGATGAGCTTGACAGAAGGTCTTGAACTGCAGATAACTTGGAACTAACCTGTACTTCAGCTTGCAGTAAACGAAAACTCCAACTCATTCTGTATATTAATAAATTAATGTTGTTTTTCTATACTAATGCTATTGTACTTTGTTATGCAGCAATAGAATTATCAATATTTCATGCAATCAAAATTTTATCATAGTTGTTCACTTATAATGTGATATTATACATATGACCTACAGGTATATTTTGTATATATTTTTGTGACTCAATCTTTTAAAATTTTCCAATAACTTAATAGTCATCCTCTATTCTCAGTGGGAAATTAAGTAGTTTTTCCTAGGAATTTCAAATGTCTGTATGATAATCAGAAAAATGTATAAAATCAGATCAATTGGTAGCATTGCTATTAAGTTTGCTTTTATAGGAGATTTAAGGTCATCTGGAACTAAAGTCATGTTCTGGCCAAAGCTCCAATAGTTTTCCAGGTTGAAGCTCAAGTTTATGTTTTTTTTTTGTGTGATTTATATTGAATCCTTGTTTGGTATAACAGACACTGACATACTGACACAATCTCACACACACACACAAACTCACATACACATAACATAGTAAGTCAACTTTCCAGATGGGTTCACTAATTTCACACACACATTTTTGCAGTTATTAGATATTTCCCCTGAACATGAAAGTTGTTTTTATGAACTTCACATTAAATTTTATTTCTACTGATGAGATATCCTTGAAACATATTATTTTCTTGTAATCAGATCCAAATCAGAGACTACCATAATAGACTTACTTGGAGTCAGATAGCATCATGAAACCTATGTGAGAATTTTAGTCCGCTTCCTACAAGAAAACCTCTGGAGTACTGTGTGGGCATATTACTTTACCAGCTGGCATCTTATATTTGAATGTGCAGATTTCTTTAAGCCAATAACCACACAAATTCTCATTCACACTCACACACACACACAGAGACACACACACACATCACAT
Organism: Glaucomys volans; assembly: GCA_020662805.1. Lineage (NCBI taxonomy): Eukaryota > Metazoa > Chordata > Mammalia > Rodentia > Sciuridae > Glaucomys > Glaucomys volans. The sequence goes on from JAJEJO010000838.1 coordinate 299,228, forward strand.
CTTCTCACAGGAACATTTGTAGAGAATACAGATGTAAACTGTAAGTTTGACCGTGTGTAAGTGTGACCATGTGTCTTTCACAAGCAGCATTATTTTACATCTATCTATACTTATTTAGAATATTATTCATAGGTCAATTAAAAATATAGAAAGCATTTACATCGTGTGGAGTGTTGGGCAATGGATCACAAATGAAATTGTCAATGAAGCACACAAAATATCTGTCTTTTAAGTACCTTTTTGCATTTGTGACTCTGCTCTTCCAAAATGAGAAACTGGCCCTATTTATCTTTATTCTCTTTAGACAAAATAAAGAGGAAAATAATGATAAGGGGGAGGTCCTAAAGGAATTGATATTGCATACATCTGCAGACACTAAATTCCAATGTTTTTCCATTTTAGATTCAAGGTAAAATTTATGAAGAATGAAATGCACAGAGCTTAAGAATGACAGGCCTTAATTATTTTCAGTAACAATCCAATAGAGGTGGTTTCAGCATGTGTGTGTGTATGTCTGTCTGTCTGTACAGTTAATTAACTTATTCAGTTTTTATTTCAGACTTCTTTGTTGAATATGTTTTTTCAGGTATTTAGGCAAAGTTACAGTCTTCCCTTCTAATTTTTGTCAACTGGTTTTTAGTTACCTTTTGGGGGAAAGTTTATTTTGGGTTATTAATTGACTTATTTTAAATGTATTTACTTATTGTCTATTTTTTTCCTATATTTGTTCAAAACTAGTAAGAACCCCTGTGTTGATAGTTTAGAATTCTTTCTGCTGCTCATAGAAAAACCAGAGTGATTTAATAGCACTTATATAGTTTTTCCCATATATAGAAATTTCAATGCAGTTTTGTTAAACACCATCACTTCTTTTACCATTATTTTTTCCATCTGTGTATAAAAGGCAATTTTATACTTCCTTGTTTTCCTTTAAGTTATATACTAATAAAAATGTCATCTGAAGAACTTCAAGCATTGTAACTAATAAATTTCCATTTTATTTTATCTTTCTGGTTTAATTCAAAATACTGTGGTATTATGAGTGATAAGTATATTCAAGTTTACACAGGAAAGTTCCATCTCAATTCTGCATCTTTATCAAATTTGGGGAACAGACTTACTTTGCCTGATTTAATAACACAAATCTATGTGAACAATATGTTTTACCATATATTTTTACCTTTTCTTCTGCCTCTAATATGTTAGTTAATTAATAATGGTGCATATTTAAGATATAACATGCAAGACTTCCTATAAAAATGAAATAGTTGTCATGTCAGCAATATTTCAACCTTATAGTTATTGAAAAACATTTTATAATTTTTCCCTAAATTACCTGCAAGGGAAATTTACCAAAAATCAATTCTTTACATAAACTTCGTTCTTTTCATAGTCGCATACCTCAAACTCTCTTTGAACCAAATTATACCAATAAAGTGCTTATTTATTTATTTTTCTTGCCTTCTTATAGGGAACATTGAGCTAATTATTAAGATAGAATTGCCAAACTAGTAAGACTTACATCTATGTATTAATATTTATATCAGTTTGTATTTGATGCATAATATTCACTACATATTTAAAACAGTAGACATTTAAGATCTTACAGCACTGAGAATCGGGAGTCAGTAAAGCTAAGCCAGGTCCTTGCTTAAAAGACTCCTGAAGCTGCAATCAATGTGTTGGCTAGGGCTCCAGTCTAATCTGATGCTCAGAAGTCTTATTGGAAGCTTATGTGGTTGTTGGTAGAATTCAATATCTTGGATCTGTAGAATTCATGGTAGTGCATTTCCTTGGTACTGGCAAGCATCTAATATCCAAAATCTTTCCAAGGGTTCAACTGAATATATTAACCAGACCCAGAATAATCTCTCCATCAATTGATGAAAGAATTAAATTTTGTGTACAAAATTCCCTTGATTTTTGTCATATAATAAAGCCAATAAACTAGGGACTAATATTGCATCCTCTTTCTTATATTTGATCACCATATTCTATCTAGAAAAAGGTCACAGGTCACACCTGCAGTCCAGTGCAAGATACTATACAATAGGATGGTCATTGAGTGACCCATTTGTTACCACATGATAAAAAATGGCAATAAGCTTGGTTTGCAATGCTTCCAGTTTTAGTTTCTCCCATCCACATAGTCAACAAAAATTTTAAATAGCAATTTGTAGGCATCTATTTGCAGACAATATTGCAGTGAGAAAACTGGATAACCGTATGCACTCACAGTGCCTACATCCTATTTGACAGGTATAAGATAAAGCCACAGATACTTGGAATGAAATCACTTATGGAGAGCTCTGAAGAAAAATAAAACACAATAAATGATTACAGAGCTACAAGGGTAATGTTGTTTTATCAGGAAGGACAGGGAATACCTCCTAGAGCACAGCATTCCAACACTGACTTAAGAAATGAAAGTGCATGTCCTGTAGTCAAGTCTTTTGGTGGAAGACAGAGCATTGTTAAAGGCCAAAGGTTTCAGGGTGTACTTGTGGTTGGAAATGATGGGGAGGCTAGACAATTGGGCCAAAATGAGCATGAAGAATAATTAGGACATGATAAGATTTACTCAGGTTTTTGATAGTGGAAACCATATGAGTTCTTGTATTTTAAATAACTTGTGATGCAAATGCCTTTGGAGGAATATGTTGAACAATGTAGGGAAAGGGAGCTATATATTGTTTGCAGTCTTTAAAAGAGAGTACACACTTTGTGAAAAACAAATTTAAGGTGCAAGGAAGTTAAATTAATAAGAAGTTTCATATAAAAAACAATAAACTAGCAATGCTGACAGAATTTGTTAGCAATGACAATGAATGATGACACGTAGACTTATAATTTCTTCAAAATCTTTCATAAACTAGTGGTCTTAACATACTGGAGTTTTAAAAAATATTTCTGCAGGATGTCTCCTGTGCTTCTGCCTTTCTACATTATCTATTTGCATTCTGGAATACTTTTCATTTGGCATTGTGGTTAATACCCTTGACACAGTTTCCTTCCTCTGCCATGAATCAATCTATATCCTTTCTGGGTGACTGGAAACACAGTCACAGGGAGGATAAATTTAGATAAAGGAGAGCATATTCATCAACCTCCATGAAAGTAAGTTTCATGTCACATCTTTTATGAAGGAACAAATGAATAAAAAGGAAAAATTTGAAAATTTGTTAAGTAAGAATAGCTCAGAAAAAAAGGATTCTACTTATTTTGTGCTTTGTTTCAACTATTTTTTCTGTTAGATAAAGTTTTACCTTCTATTCTACTTTAAGAGTTTCAAAATATTTGGTGTTTTCAGCAGAGGACTATTTTAGTTTCTTATTTGTTCTTCTTCCTTGATGGTCCACTAGCAAATCCTACTTTTTTCCCTACAATATAAAAGACATGAACCAAATTGGGATGTTTGGCATCAGGACAACTTCTAGTTTCAGTAGTTTCCAACAAATGCTGTTTAAAAACTAGCTTTAGAAAACAGCATTTTGTATGAAAGTAATTCTCAGGAAACTTCAGGTTTCAGTGGAATACAAAACAATATAGTTTGGTTCTATGGAAGCTCACAAACATTGTTCTGCTAATGAACTGATAAGTCCATTAATATGAGAAAGCATTCCTGAACAGATGTTTCTGCAGGGAAAACCAGCAATGCAGTTTAGTGAATGTTGTATAATAATCTAAAACTCATAATAAATTAAACACTGAAATATGATCATTTATGTGTGTGTATGTATATGTCAACTATTCATAATGAGCCTTAGGCATCTTGAGAAAATAAAACAGGAGTGTATATTTGGAACTAAAAACAGCAACTTCTAGGTGCACGAGGCCTTGTAGGAATGCAAATTCCTACTTTTTATGTTATGATATCCATAGTATTAAGTGTTTTTGCCTATACATTTTCCATTTTTGTCCATATTTGCAGTAGCTATTGTTTTCATTTTCATTGTGTGGAGGAATATCTGAATTTTGTGAACTAATAAAGTTATATTAAAAGTAGCATGAAATACAATCAAGTGGCAAAAAGCTTTACTGGATTCATTTGTCTTTCCCCAAATAACACATTTAATTACCTGCTGATTTTTCCAGGATTATTATTATGCCAATAATTTTGGCACCTACAAAAAATGGACAAATTTATTGAAAAACACAAATCAGACATTCACATATATAGAGAGAAGAAATTGAATTCTTAATGAAAGTCATTACACAAAGAAATCTTCAGACACAGATACCTTCCCTGGAAAATTTTAACCAACTCTAAAGTAAAAATAAGTAAGTAATATTACCAATTCTACATGTATACTTTCAGGAAATTGAAAATTAGAAAATATTTTCTGATGTATTCTAGGAGACCATCATAGCCTAATACCAAAATTGGACAAAGACCTAGCAAGAAAAGAATCCTAAAAATCAACACATTTCATGAACATATTTATATCTATTTATCTACCTACCAACCTGGATCTAAACATTTTTAACATCTATATTTCTAGCCATATAAATTGTGTTAATTTTAAAAATTATAAAATATGACCAAGTGAACTATGTCCAAAGAATGCAATGTTGAATTAATATTGGAAATCAGTCATTCTAATTCAACATATTAACAGACTAAAAACCAAACACTGAGATCATTTCAACCACTGCAGAAAAAGAAAAGAACATAATGCAAAGTTCAATCACAAGAAAATCTCTCAGTGAGTCAAGAATAATGGGAAACTTCCTCACCCTGGAAAAGCATATCAATGAAACATCTACAGCTAACATCACACTTAATGTTGAAAGCCATGATCCTTTCGCTGAAAGTCATTCAACATGGTCTGTAGGTTCTAGCCAGTGTAATTAATCAAGAAGAAATTAAAGTGTTTACTCTGAAAAAATTAATATGACTTTGTCACACGTAAGTTTCTAGAATTTATGTAGAAGGGTTTAACTTATGTAGTGGGCTTAACAAGGTGGAATACAGAACTAATATGAAAATGTCAAATGTATTTTTTTATCTATTAGCAAAAAACTATTAGGAATATTTTTTTAAATACCATGTAATATGAAATAAATGTATTTAGGAAAAATATATGACTATCCACTGAATATGATAAATAAACTACTGCAAGGACATTTCAAAAGACCTGCATAAATTGAGAATTATAGCATATCCACCTACCCGAAGATTGAGAAGCTTTGATATCAGCTCTCCCCAAATTTATCTATGGACTGTGTCAATCCAATAAAAATGGAAACAAAATGATTTTTATTCATTGAAAAACTACTCAAAGTCAAACAGAAAGGTAAATGATCTAAAATAGCCAAAACTATTTGAAAAATAAGAATAAAAATGAAGATACAAGAATTATTATAATTGATAATAATAAAAGTGAATAATTTGTGTCAAGAAAAGATAATAGGTAGATGCAAGAGAACAATGATTCTAGAAAAAGGCCTGAACACAAACAACCAATTGTTTGTTCAATAAATTTATAATGAACTCAGTGGGTAAAAAATTATCATCAACAAAAATATGCTGGCATAATTACTATCCATAAGCAAATAAAGAGCTTTGGCTCATAATTCTCATCAGATAAAATAACACAAATCTGGCTCTAAATCTGAATGTAAATCCTAAATCACTGAATCATCTAGAAAAATATACATGACCTTCTTTCCAGGAAAAGTTATATATATACATATGTATTATTATATATATTACAATTATATATTTCTCCTGGGAAATATATATACTGAAGACCACAAGACAATACAAAATGTATGATCTATGAAAGCAAAATTTGATTAATTGGACTTCAATAAAGTTAACAAAATCTTATAGAAGCTGTTAAGAGAATGAAAAAAATCCATAGAAGTTGAGAAAATATTTATAAATCATTCTTGTAAAAAAAGTTTAGTATTCCAATTATGCAAAGAGTCAAGATTATTGCATCAATCCAGTACAGTAAACGTAATAACTCTGTCATTGAAATTTCTAACTTTACCCCAAGAATACAAATAACCCAATCAATAAATGGGCTAAGGAAATGAGCAGACACTTTACAGAAGAGGATCTACAAACAATCAACAGATATATGAAAAAATGTTCAACATCTCTAGTAATAAGAGAAATGCAAATCAAAACCACCTTAAGATTCCATCTCACCCCAATTAGAATGTCTATTATCAAGAATACTAGCAATAACAGGTGTCAGAGAGGATGTGGGGAAAAAGGGACACTCATACATTGCTGATAGGTTTGCAAATTAGTCCAGCCACTCTGGAAATCGGTGTGGAGATTCCTCAGAAAACTTGGAATGGATCCACCATTTGAACCACCTATCCCACTTCTTGGCCTATACCCAAAGGACTTAAAATCAGCACACTACAGCGATGCAGCCACATCAATGTTCATAGCTGCTCAATTCACAATAGCTAGATTGTGGAACTGACCTAGATGTCCTTCAGTAGATGAATAGATAAAGAAACTGTGGTATATATGTGCAATGGAATATTACTCAGCCATAGAGAAGAATAAAATTATGGCATTTGCAGGTTAAACGGATGAAGTTGGAGAGTGTCATGCTAAGTGAGATTAGCCAATCCCAAAAGCCAAAGGCCAAATGATCTCTCTGATAAGTGGATGATGATACATAATGCAGGGTGGAAGGGAGGCAAGAATGGAGGAAGGATGGATTGTATAGAGGGAAAAGAGGGGTGGGATCAGGGTAGGGGGGTAAGAATAATATGAGAATGAGCAAGCATCATTACCCTATGTACAGGTATGATTACACAAATGGTGTGACTCTACTTTGTGTACAACCAGAGAAACAACAGCTGTACTGCATTTGTGTACAACAAAACAAAATAAATTAATTTAAAAAAGACATATTTTACATGTAAATACTGTCATAATTACAGTAAAGGCAGGTTACAATGATCAAAAGCAAATTCCTAAATATAGAAAAATTAATAATACAGCCATAAAATGCATATTTATGCACATTTATCCATTCACCATGTGTGTGTGTGATTCTATGTGCACATCAAATACAACATGTCACAATGTGACAAATATGAAATCAAACATGTCACATTAGAAAGTACAAATGAGTTTAAGTTAAAATACTAATTGGCAACACAAATTCAGTGTGGCTAAAAAAACAAAATCCAATGCCAATTTGCATACCAAAAACCCAAATAAAACAATGACTTAAAAGGTTTAAACAGAACATGTTTATTGATATGGTAGTAGATAAATGTAGATTAAAAAGAAAATGTTGAGTGTTTTGGGATTGTCAGATACATCATTGAAATAAAAATAGGAGTGTTTCAAAAATGTGAAAAAAGGTGAGATTTTAGGTGTGAGTTCCATTGATGTGCTTGATATCCTATTTGTCACTGCTTTTTGAAGTTCTGATACATAAATCAAAGTAACTTAATAGGATCTATGTAGTTTTCAAGAAAGCACTTTAAATCTCATATGTCATCAATATTCCTAATTTCTAATAATTTATAATTTTAGTTTCAAAATGAAGTTTCCAGAGGAAAAGGATATTGGAATAACAATGCATAACTGGTGCATTATAGCTGGATTTATGCTACTCTCAAAAGCAACATAAGTGTACAGTAGAAGATATTTTCTTTATTAGTGATAAAAGTTATTTTTGAAAATGTTTATTAAAGTATAAAAATTCAAAATATGCCTTTCTGTTTCTTAGTTCTTCTCCAAATAATCATAGAATTTAATTTAAGAATTTACCAAGTATCCAAAAAGTATGACCCTGATAATCTTAACTTTTGAGTCAATTGAAGAGCCAGCATAGTCACATGTTCTGTGTTGTCAGAACAAATGTCATTACTGAAAAGTTTTCAGTTTATTATTGCTGTCTTCAGTCTATCTTGATTTGAAAACAAACTAAGGTACTTGTCTAACCATGTATTCATGGAGCAGATTTGCAATAACAAGAGTAGATACATTTACTTACTAAAAAGATTCTGGGAATAATCTACACATATGAGAATAGAAAAATAACAAAAATGAAAGCTAGAAATCAAGATCATAGAATTATGTGAATATATAGAATGAAAGTTAAAAACCTTATATTAGTCCCCCAGAATTTCGTTTTTGAAAATGTTCTGCCTGTAAGAACTGTTAAAATCCAGGGTTCTCCAAAGCTTTGGTTTTGAGCAAATAGCAGTAATATTTTGTCTAAAGATAAGTCCTCCAAATATATTTGTAAAATGCAGAAACTAATTTGTTTGTTTCTCGCATCATTTAGGGAAAAAAATAATTTCATTTATTTTAAGGTGATTATTTGATATGCAACTTATTACTATACATATAAAATGAATAAGCATCAAAATTCCTAAATAAAATTGGATAGGACTTCACAAGTGAAACTAATATTCATGGCCTCAGTGCATATACATGCATATGTCCTGGGTGTCCACACACACAAATTGAGAATTTTTTTTTTAAAGTTAATAGCCTGATAACCCGAGGTTTTTTTCTTTCTTTCTTTCTTTCTTTCTTTCTTTCTTTCTTTCTTTCTTTTTTTTTTTCTTTCTTTCTTTCTTTTGTTGTTGTTGCGGTTGTTTTGCAAGGAAGAATTTTTTGTTTTTGTTTTTGTTTTTTTCATTGCATTTATATTTATTCCTTGTTTGGTCCAAATACTATGCGAAAGCCATTTTTCTTTCAGGTAATATCTGTCTCTCCAGTCTTTTCAAATATTTATGAACTTCATTTTGTTTACCTTCTCAGGTTTCTTATCCATCTGCCTCAAAATATTAATTGTAATATTGATTCATTTGTGTTAGTTTTTTAATTGTTGCCCCTGTTTCTGAAAGTATTTTATTTAATTCTTCTGCATAATAATTTTTATTCATAGTCTAATCACTCATTCATGTATTTAGAAATTGGACATTCTTTTTGACATAAGAAGACAGACGGGAAAGTGTAGGTGTTGTAGGATGAGAACATGTCTCAGTTCCATTGTTATGCAAACTATAAAAATCACTTTTCATGACAGTACTAAGAGCACATGACAAATAGTATTATGAGAGTTCATAGAGTGAGGAAATGTGATCATTTTGTGTCATTAAAATTGCCTCCTTCAGAAATCTACAACGGAGTTAACAAGTGAGAAGGAAAAGATCTACATACTGTAACTCATGGGAGCAAAAGACATAAACCTCTTGAAATCTCTATGGATAGTGAAGGCAGAGTTAAAACTTACACTTCATTAGTATAACATGAGAGGAATTTTTTTCTGGTTTGAAAAGTGGAATAAATTCAGGTCTAGTTTACCATTTTTGGTCTAGTTTACCATTTTTTATAACTATAGCATATTTATGTGGACATTCCCAAGAGATCCTTTCAGATTTGGCTCTATTCAGCAAGCTACACTGAAAATGGAAGATTTGGAAATTCAGTAATTATATCTCATGTTACTTTTCACAGTGTCAATTACATGATTGCACTGATACTTTCCTCAGCAATCATCCCCATTGAAATGTACATTCCCTGAGGGAAAAGAACTTGTCATCTTCTTCTTAGTTTGTCTTCTACTAGAAGAGGTGTTTCAAGCCATGGAAGTGAAAAAAGTTCACAATGAAAATGTTTAGAGTGGGAGGAAAAACACAGTTTTGACCATTGCTACACAATGCCACTCTGTGGGGAGAAGATATGGTGTTCCCTGGAACACTTTTAGGAATTGATGATCATTTCTAAATCCTATAGAGATGTGAAGGAAGGATCTGTAGGCAGCGCTTGGCAAGAGTAAAACTACGGGTGGACGGAATAAACTGAAATAAATGGGGCTGCCAAACAGTAAATCAAACTTAAATGAAGCCTAATCTCAAAGGCAGTCCATACAAAGAAATACATTGGCTTACAGTGGAACCAAAAACCGTGTGGGTTAGTGCTTACTAATTGTATTTGTGCTGATATATAGGAATATGCGTTATTACAGCGTGAATAAAATGTCCATTTTCATACCTGTGAACACTGTGAACTAAGTAGGCTTGCAATGCTTAGTCACAACAAGGGGAAACTATTTACACATAAAATACTCAGCTGCAGTGTAACTTTTTTTATTTGAACAACAAAGGGTAGTTGAACTTTTAAAACCACTCAGTAGTTAATTTCTCTGTATTTAAGTTGCAAAGCAAATTCTTACATAGTTGATGTATAATCTTATTAAGGTCAAGTTTTAATATTTTTTGCATAATCTGTAATAAAATAGATTTTTTTCCTAGTCTATCTTGGTTCTTCAAATCTTTGTGTCATTGTACAGCATATATAAATTCATACGTCTGTAGGTTGGATTTATAAAGTAGAAAACAGACTAGAAAAAAGACTGAATCAGTTTCTCCTCATTTTCAGTTCTAACAGATTCCAATATTTTTACCAATAATGGTGCAATCAAAAACTTATATATACATATGCAGAAACATCACTATGAAACACATCAAGTAAAAGAAATATGTATTAATAATTACAATTAAAAAGACATTTAAGGTTAACAACAATCTCGGGAGGAAAAATCCCTAGAACAGCTTTCATCTGCCACACATTCTTTATCTGTATGAGAAAGAAAAGAAAAATTTTAAAGTCAGGCAAAAAATGGGAGACAATATTAGTCTCTGCCCAATGTGAATTAACACTTGTATAAACAAAATACAATTTTCAAAGCACTAGGAAATTATATTTTAATTAATATTGATGAATTTAATGTGTCTTCATATTTTTTACAGTTTTGACCAGGAAGAGAATACCTATAGATAGCTAGCAATGCATCTATGTTTATTCTAATTAGCTCAAGTAATACAGAAAGCCTGGAAAGACTTCTTTCTTCAGAATTCAAATATGAAATTACCTAATGACACTATTTCTTATAATACTTTGACTTAGTCCTGATGTGACTCTCAGAGTTACTTGTCCAGTATAGTTTCTTTCTGGACAATCAGGTACCAGGTAATGAATCTGTATCTGCACCACCACTGGACCCTAGAATGTGGCAACTGAGTGCTCCAATTGCTTGAAGGACTTGGCTTCATCATCCTTATGCATCTGGGAACCCAGCTTTGTGTGACTCCTGGTTGTTCTGATAAGATCTGATTTTGAGTCTTGTCTTCAGAATCTGAGTGTATTTGTGAAGCTGGGTTAGAGTTCCAGGTTATTTTGCTTGAAATGCTTCACTGGTTTAAGTAACAGAAATTACCCAGTGAACTGAAAATCCCCCTTCTGAGCTTTATATGATTTGTCATTTGGATCCCTATTTTCTTTACTTTCTCTCTCGCTGGCATGACTCTATTAAAGACCTTCCCAAATTACAATGTCCTCTCTGGAGCTCCTGGAAAGTTTCCAAACTCAGACGACTTGGAAAAATGCGGGAATAAAAAGATAGCAGGATCACTGCTTCACAGCGGTTTGCTTCAATTACCAGTTACTAAGAAGCTGAAAGGCAGCTCACCAGCTCACAACCTCAACCAGACAAGGTTCTTAGACAATCTCCAGAACTTTTCAGACTCAGAGGCCCCTCTCTACCTTCCCCAAACACCATCCCTGTACTGAATACTACAGGACTCCTGCACTGCCCTCTGACTTCCCCTTTACCCTCCCTTCCCAGAATACTCTCCTGTGTCTCTCCTGTGACGAAGTTTGTTGGACCTTGACCTTCTGTAAATGACACTCAAGCCAGTCCTGTCATTCACTCTCAAATCAAGACCATCAACTGAAGAAGAAAGAATTTAACCTCTGTCTCAACCCAAACTCCATGTCATGCTGTATCATGTCCCCAATCCATGAAAGGAAAGAAAATTATAGAGCAATTCAAGGTCATCTTTCTTTGGTATTTATTCTCCGGAATTTTCTGACACATATCAACCTAACCAAGTCGGAATCAGAGATGCCTGTCTTTGGTCTGAGAAAGCTAAATGAACTAATATCTTAGAGGCCCTTAAGGAATCTCAAAATACTCCTGAATCCAACTGGAGAATAAAAGAGGTAAGGAAAAAAAAATCCAAGTTGTTCTGTGGGTTTACCGTACTAAAAATGATAGGTCATGAACGTCTATAGATTGAAAACTGAAACACATGATTGCTACTGAGGAGAAACTACCCAGGAATTGTCAGAGCTTGAGTATAATTATGCAATAGGCTCTGTTCTAGTCACAGATTTTTAAAATTAAGACCTGAACTTCATGAAACTATAAACACTCTTAAAAAAATAATGTCACTTTACCAAATGTCAAGATAATGAACTTCAGATATTAGGCGAGAATGATGAGGCTAGTATTTCTAAGAAAAGAGCAGATTCACAAACTAAATTCAAAACTTTAAGATTACAATTTAATAAAAAAATTTACATGAAAGTAGCACCCAAGAAGGTGGGTGACACCAATAAAAGTATTTGCCTATTTACCTGCAAAGAACACACAAAATATCATCAGACAGTGTCATCTGTGGCCTTCCAAAGGAGGAAAGAGACTGAAACACCCTATTCAGGGAGGAATCCTGACTCCATTTGAAGGAAGTAGACATTAGGTGGCCTCAGTCATCACCAAATTTGCAAGGTGAAAGTATGCTGCAAGTGAAAAGGTAGCCCCACCAAAATTCTATTTGATACTGAGACAGCAGGCAGATTCTATCCTTGGGGCTACTTACTTCCTGTCCCCTGCCCTTCCTCAAAGTACCAAACATTACCAGTGATGGGTTTTGACAATTTTTCTTATAACTGTCTCATTCACAGCCTCTTAATATCTCTTTAACAAAGTGAAAGAGCAGCAAGAACTCTTTCTTTACTGTGTTCTGATCAAGCTCCTTCGAGCCCCCTTTTCATTAGACCATGCCCGTGGCCTCCTGTGCTTGCTCACTGAGACTGACTCCGCCTTTGCTGTCTAATACAATTCCTCAGCCCCTACCCTTGATATCTAATCAATATTTTCCTTTTTCTGATTCCTGATGGCTAAGTTTCTGTAAGCCATTTTCCACTGACCCCTTCACTCTGTCCTTTGGCATAAAATCCCCAGTTCTCCTTGATGAGTTAAGCTCAGCTGTATTATTCTGAAATCTTTCTCTTCTTATAGATGCTGGAATGACATCTATACCGCCATATTCAACAAACGTCTCTCACAATTTCTCTTTGACCAAGAAAATCCTAAAGTCTGTAGATAAATGGAAGGAAAAAAGGGGTTCATTATTTCCAGAAGAAAACAGCAATCAAAATAGACAAAATAATTAAGATGGCATGTATCTGAGGAATAAGACTCTGGGTCAGGAGTGCCATAAAGATTTACATTTCACATCATATAGATTCAGTGTTTAAATACTCCTTGGCACATATTATTGGTATGTATTTAATGTATTGTTGTCATATAAAATATTGAAAAGGAATTTCCAGAGAACATAGAAAGAGATACCAAAATAGAAGAGAAAAAAGGAAGAAAAAACCCCTCAAGTCAACATATCATCCTATTAAGAATTCAATCCATTTTTCTTACCTTCACTTTAGAAGTTCCCTTCATGTGGAAAATAAAGTAGTTGGTAGTATAGTTAGAAAGATAAATATTTTTGTTATCCTCTCTTTCCCTATATGAATAGTTCATATTTCAAGGAAAACATACACTTCTTATGTACAATGAACAAAAATGAAGTCTGTAAAAATTTGAAATAAAATTTAAAAAGAAAGCAGATAGAAAACATTTTTTTTAAATTTATTTTGATTCATTGTACACAAATGGTGTACAGCTGCTGTTTCTCTGGTTATACACAAGTAAAGTCATACCATTTGTGTAATCATACATGTACATAGGGTAATGATGTTTGTCTCATTCTGTTATTATTATTATTGCCCTCCCCAACTCCAATCCCCTTTTTTCCTTATGCAATACATCCTTCCTCCATTCTTTCCTCCCTCCCACCCCACATTATGTATCATCATCCACTTATCAGTGAAATCATTCGGCCCTTGGTTTTTTGGAATTGGCTAATGTCATTCAACATGACCATCTCCAACTCCATCCATTTATCTGCAAATGCCATAATGTTATTATTCTTTATAGCTGAGTAATATTCCATTGTGTATATATACCACAGTTTCTTTATCCAGTCATCTATTGAAGGGCATATAGGTTGCTTCCACAATCTAGCTATTGTGAATTGAGCAGTTATGAACAAAGATGGAAGAGTAAATTTTAAAAGACAAAGCCGGTTTCTATTTAGTCATTGAAACCCTAAGGGAATTCTTGAAATGATGCATGGGCATGGAAAATACTCCTGGACTACATCAAAGCTTGAGGCATTGAGGCAGGTCAAGAACTCTCCATGAGTGAGGTAGCTAAATTTTATGAGAAATAAAACAACCTTTAAAACACTTTCAAGATTTCTGAAGAAAACTCCATCCTTTCTTCACCATATGTAATAAATAGCAAGAAAGTTGTACAGTTGGTTCTTATGTAGGTGATTTCAGGTAAAGCTAATAGTTGTTTAAATATGACCTTCCTCCCCCACCAATATCATAAAAGATTTTTTGCCAAACTCAATCACATATTAGTCTATTTAAACTTTTCCCTAAGATGTCAGAATTTTGTATAATTATAATACAAGTGAAATTTAAAATAAATTGCTAGTGGAGTAGATTGTAATTATGATTAATATATTTATTTCCCAGCAAGTAACTACATACTTAGTACATCTAAATATTTCACCTAGGTGAAATATTTCATTGATTAGTGGCATAAACATCTACATAGCTTATTATTAACAGGAAACAAAATGACAATCTGCACGGCCTTTTGGGACAGCATTTTCTCAATTTGTTCCTCTTTTTATTGCAATTACTATATTGTACTCAAAATTTTATACATTATATTCCATATAGTAATAAGTTGACTATGTTTCTCATCATTATAAGCAATATCATAACATTTCACAGTATTGATATTGCAATCCTTTCCTGGCATATTTTCCTATGGGATAAATTATAAAAAAAATTGTTTAAAAAATTTAAAATCCGACTATATGCAATCTCTTGATATGTATTACTACATTTTTCCTGAAAGAATAAAATGTGTATACTGCCAACTTGTTTAGTTAGATAAAGAATAAATATTCTCTTTGATAAGTGGATGCTAACACATAATGTCAGGGTGGGAAGGAAGAATAGCAGTACTTTGAATTAGACGAAGGGGAATGAAGGGAAGGGAGGGGGGATGTAATAGGAAAGACAGTAGAATGAATCCAACATAACTTTCCTGTCTTCATATTTGAATATAAAACCAATGGAACTCCACATTATGTACAATCAAAAGAATGGGAACTATGCATAATATATTAAAATACATTCTACTGTCATGTCTAAGAAGAATAAAAATTTTTAAAAGAATATTTGGAATTAATGAAAATATTTTAATTGAAATTCTGCAGAGGCTTGGTGGTTAGGATATCTCCTTAGTATAATGTAAGGTTAAAATTTCAATACTTTTACGTGTGTGTGTGTCTAATTACAAGTTTTAACCATTGAGGAATGAATTTTGTTAAATATATTGATCGGTGGTAAATAAATGCATTGAAAGTCGCACTTAGAGTTTCTAAGACAGCAAATTAAATTGAAGAGTTTAAGCAATTGTTTAGACAATTCAACAGAAAAGGAAATACACCAATCATCTGGTAAATGTTAGATGCTGTGCTGTAATTACATAGATTTATTATCTGTATTGATCACATTTGACATATGATTCTTTGGCTTTCCACTTCAATTTGCCTCTGTAAAATATCTTTCCTGAAGAGAGAGTAATCTTATCATTTTCTTTCATTCAGCTAAATCTATGACCTGTTATTTGTTGCTTGGTGTCCAGAAAATTGGTTAACTCATAATTTCAAATGGCCTAGTTCTACTGTTATTCCACACAAAAGAAATAGTATTTTTATTTTTTCTTATAATTTATACATAATTCTCAAATTTTACATTAGTGACTCAAGATACACACTTATTAAATATAATCACTTCTAGGTGAGATATCTGTTTTGGAGAACATGTGCATAATAGTAATATTAGGAAATGTACATCCTCTTACCTTTACACTCTCAACGAACATCTTAATTTAGTAAAGAGAAATATAAATTCCAGCAACAATGTGTGCTTGTCTATTTAAACTCTACTGAACAAGATATAAACTTCATTTTTGTTAGTCTATTTAAAGTAAATATTTATGAAAACATATTTAAAAGGTGGTTCTATGGTTACAGGGCAACCATATGACTTATCAACCAGGGACCAAAAAGGATGTTATTCCACAGGTTGGAAAAATATAAAAATGTTTTATTCTCACACACCTTATTTTTTCAATGATAACAATTACAGGAATAAATGGCTACATAGACACATGATGGAAATATATTCCTAAAAGGTAAAGACTTTTAGTGCATGGTGTGAGGACCAACCAATTCTCTTCAGTCAGACGGTTATCATGTGTGATGTTAGTCACACCTAGAGACATTTCCCAAAAGTTATAGAATAAAAAAATAGCAATATATTCCTTAGATTTACCTGATTACCTGTCATGTTAGTTACATTTACATAATTAATATATGCAATTGTGTCATTTAATGTGTCTTTATATATTTCTTTAGACTAATACAATATTTATATTTTATTAGAGGAAATTGAAAAAAATAAAATACATGATGCTGAATTACGATTATGTGATTTCATATAATTTATTTCTATTTGTGTAAAAGGCATTGTGGATTGATTAATTCATCTTTTTTGTAAATAAATTTATAAACAAATAAATTTTACTAATATATTCATTTTTTCATTTTTTTCAATGATTATTGATAGGCTTACACGTTTATTTTTAGCCATGCTTATGATTTCTTTTTAGAACAAATTGTTCATTTACCAAGCAGTATATCTATACTTTTATGTCTGTAATTAACAATGATGAGATTACTGATTTTTGCTTATTTGTTTTGCTCTGTCTTCATTTATGATGCCCTATTTTAATGTTCCTTGCACCTATTGCCAACAATTCAAGAACAATTCATTAATATATAATTAGCTGTCTCTTCCATAGTTTTTTACTTTCAACATAATCTGTTAAAATTATGTGTAGTATTCATATATGTAATTATTGTTTTACACATTTCATTTAATATTTATTTCCCCACCAATACTGTCATGTTTCACATTAAATTATTTGAGAAATAACTAACATACATATTGCATGTAAATTTTGATGTTATAAAGTAAAAGCATTTGAAATATTTGTCTTAAAACTCTCTCCATAATATACAAGTTTTTCTAATAACACATTTGCCTTACATTGCATAATATTTAAAGACTATTTCAGGTTCATGATTTACTTACAAATTCTTAGTGGGTCTGATGAGTCTGGGTAATGAATCAGATAAACTTGAATTCCTCAAAGTACATCATAAATCTAGTATGTCTTTACATGTATACTTTAATCATAAAAGCTCTACAATCCAAACTAATAACCAAGTTCTAAGAAGGTAAAAGTTACAAAGACAAAAGTTATTCCTATAAAATTATAACTTTGATACTTTTCATTTTGCAGTACTTGGCTTATCTCAAAATAAGCAAGTGATAACATTCACTGCACCTTTTGCATGCAACTAAATAATGAAATATCGGTACTTTTTTCTTGCTTTTGTTTGATCGATGACACACAGGGAAGAATCTAACAGCAAAGAGAAATTTTACATGTCGTTACAATGTTGACTTTGTGGTAGTATTTTTAGTTAATATCCACTCTGTATGCTAACACTCATTATAATATTCCACAAAGTTGTAAATCAGTCACTGTTTAAAAACTTCCAATAATTTTATATCCTAAACTAAGCTTGCCTGCTTCAATATTGTCTTTTTATGGATTATAAGTCTCCAGTTACCTGAGATTTATTGTGTTTATTTTATAGCCCACAATTTTTACATAGAACTCTGCCAAGTATGAAGTTTTCATGTGTATTCTCTTCAATATAGAAAGATTAAAATCGTATAATATAAATGTCTATCAAAACAGTTCATGGATGTGAAGTTCTGAGAAGAGTGAGCAGTTGAGATTGGAGTTGGTGTAGTGGTAACAGAATCTAATTCCTTCTTCACAGTTCATACATCCGTGCTCCAACTACAGAGGAATTTTGCAGCCAGATGACTTGCAACTGCATCCCTCAGTGGGACTTGCCTCAGGTCACAAGGGTCTAGATCACTCCAGGTTATGCCCAATGGTGTTGAAGTAAGTGCTCAAAAATAACTAAGATCAAGTTTTTAAATACTGAGATTTTGCTAACCTCTTGTTGAACTAGTAGTAGCTTTAAATTGGCCATAATAGCATTTTTTTTCTTTCTCCTGAATATATGTGCAGTAGCACACCCATGTACAGAAGCCTTGAGCAAGGTAGTGCTGGGATAATAATTACCTCATTTTGGTAAAACTCTGAACAACCATCCTACCTCTTCAGTCCCCATTGGATAAGCCAGCTACTCATTTGCCAGCCAAATGCATGTCAGTTTCTTCATCTTGCTAATTTTGTATAGTTTGAGAATATACCTGATAAATATTCTTCATTCAGTTCTCTTTGAAATGTCTCTTTCTTAGGAAACCAATATTTGTAGTATCAGAACAGAATAATGAGTACATGAAATGCAGCACTCAGTGATTCTCCTGTCCAAAGAGATCTCCTTGTTGGTATTAGTGGAATTTAGATGACCTTTAATGTGCTAGCACTAGATGTCTTTCAGCTTTGAGTTCATTCTCATATATTCTAAAAGCATGCTTTTTTATATCCAGAAGAGGTTTCAACTTTATCTTACTGATTGCCAATTTAATTAGTTTTTTAGTCGTTTTTATTCCTTGTTGAACACTTCCATTTTTATTATAGCCATCATAATGTAAGATTTCAAATGCTTTCTTTATGTGTGCTTTTTTTTAGCTTTATCAAATATACCAGATGAAAGTTAAATGATTTCTTCTAATTTTTGAATTATTACTATGTCTACAGGACTAGTGGTTTTAATTATTATGTTGCTTCATTTACATAGCAAATTACTTATTTACTTGAACAATGGCCTAGATTGTTTGAATCCACAGGAATGAGAATATGAACAAATGTAAATTACAACCCTATCCAAGGTAACACTTTGATGTTGGTTGATATTTGGTTTTCATTCATTCCCTTAGAATGAAAGAATAATTTTTTTCAAATAATTAGCTTGATGGAATTATTCCAATGAACAATCCTATGAAGTGTTTTCAATTTTTGGAAGACAGAGTGAAGACTAGTAATTTGGACTGCATGTAGACAGTCGGGATCCACTGGAAGTGCCTATGTCGGAACCAGTGGTGGGTGCAACAGTTCCAGTTTTCTTCTGCAAATTACTTGGACTGTGCATTGTGCAAACTCAGTTCATCCATCCCAACAGCTTTCAATTTTCAGTAATACTTTACACCGTTTTGTTTGCCAGGGCACACCTTATGGCATAATAACAATCATTAATTTATCCATAAACATTATAATAAATAATACACACAAATTATATATGTGTAAAGGAAACCGCCAATACTCATGTGTTGAAATTTGACATATGCAAAAGTTATTTTAAGAAAGAATAATTTTCAATAACATAACCTATGTATAAAATAATTTATATTAAATATAAAATAGAATGCCTTCAGTTTAAAAAATTGAAAGTTTAATGATAAATAAATTATAGAGATCTTTCTGAACTGTAATGGACTACTAAAATTATGTGTTACCCATTTATTATTTTTTCAAGTACTAGTCAGCACAAATAATGTGTCTGTTGAATGAAGGGATATAATGTTAAAATAATTTAAAAAATACTATTTCAATTAAATAACATTGAGTTCATAAATTCAAATTTTGATTACATGAAAGTACTTACATAATTATGCAGCTAGATATAATTTGTAAATACAAATATATGTATGAAATTAAAAGCACAGTATATTTTAATAATATAGTTTGGGTTTCAAATTAATGTGCAGTAGATATATTCTTTAAAATCTTACATATAAAACAAATGACTACATATTTGGTAGCATTAAAAATCAGGATCATAATTTCATCTATTGCAGAAGGTAATACTGACTTACAGGGAAAATACTAAAAGTAAACTCTTATGTTCAATAATATGGTCCAAAAATGTTTCCTGGAAATTGAAAAATACATTATTATTTAGAAAATGTAGTGACTTAAAATGAAAATTATGCTTTTCCTTAGTAAATACTACTGCTATAATGAAAACAATAATAATATGATGCCTTTGTATCTATCTCTACCAAACATTGATAACTGCAGAAACATTTCACACACTTAAAAAACTGAAATTAAGAAAACATTTTCTGCTAGACCTATGAAGAATATATTCCAATTTGGGAAGTCAGACCAGTTATTCCAGGTCACTGAAGTGCTATTTGGCACATTACAGCATTAGTGTGGGACCCATAAATCCTAAAACACTTAATGCAGCTTTCCAAATTGCCTAACCATCATCCAAATCAAGCACTGGATAAAAATAGATTGACTGCATCTTTGCTTGTGAGTTTTCTCCAAAAAAATATTTTTGGAGTTCTATCTGAATACACATTTTGAGCTGATATCAACATTTTCATAAAAGAAAGAAAATAACGGTGTACATATCATGCTATTTGAAGAACTGGGATAAAAATCCATGTTTGATTCTAGTTGAAAGATATGACAATTATTACCTGTCCCAATAAATAGAGTTCAAATAATGGTTTTGCTCAATTTTTTTTTTAAATCATTGATTAAACACTTGCTAAGAGGCTTTAGAGTAAAAGTAGTGTGATAGAGATGACCACTGTTTATTCTGAGTAACATATTGAGGCAATTTAGTCCCTATGCAAGCTATTACTATTGGATAGATAATCCAAGATTTATCACTTGGCTAGTTGTGTTGGTGTACATTTTAAATTCATTTTAACTTGAATGCTATAGTAGGATGTCACCCACCTTAAAACTCCATGTATGGGGATTGGTGTTTTGCAAATGTTGCTTTAAGTTTTTATGATTTATTTATTCTTCCAAGTACTTTTAACCCCAAATATTAATTTGTAACTTCATTCACTCAGCTATCAGAATGGCTTCACATACAGTGAAAGCAAAGCAAACTTGTTTGAGAAGGGTCTGTGCCTGGACTTCTCATTCATATATATATTTTTTTACAGACTGCATTTTGATTAATTGTACACAAATGGGGTACAACTTTTCATTTCTATGGTTGTGCATAATGTAGATTCATACCATGAATGCAATCATACATGTACATAGAGTAATGATGTCTGTCTCATTCCACCATTTTTCACACGCACTTCAGATAGAGCACTAATCTCCAAAATGTATAAAGAACTTACAAAGCTTTACACCAAAATTACAAAAAACCCAATCAATAAATGGGCCAACAAACTGGATAGACATTTTACAGAAGAAGATATACAGGTGATTAATAAATATATGAAAAGGTATTAACATTTCTAGTAATTAGATAAATGGAAAGTAAAACAACTGTATGATTTCACCTTACTCCAATTAGAATGGCTATTATCAAGAACATAAACAATTATAGATGCTGGTGTGGCTATGGGGAAAAAGGCACACTTTTACATTGCTGGTGGAGTTGCAAATTGGAACTGCTCTGGAAAGCAGTGTGGAGATTCCTCAGAACCCTTGGAATGGATCCACCTTTTGACCCAGTTATCCCACTCCTCAGTTTATACCCAAAGGACTCAAAATTAGCATACTACAGTAACACAGCCACATCAATGTTTATAGCAGCTCAAATCACAATAGTGAGAATGTTGAATCAATGTAGATGCCCTTCAACAGATGAATGGATAAAGAAACTGTCAAATATATATATATATATTTTAAATTGATACTAAAACTTTCACAGAACCGTCTCAATAGGATCATCAGCTTTTCTAGCATTTAGGAATGGAATTGCAGATTTAATGTGTATTTTCATTTTCTTTAAGTATTGATATGTACCTAACAGTGCCCTTACAAAAGTGTTATATTTCATGAATCTACATATATATTGTCCAAAATCAAATGGCTTTAAATATTAAAAGTGCCACAGGTGCCATGGCAAGTTCCTCTGTTTTTCAATATCACTTTGAGGACTTTTTTCATGTTCACTTGCAATAATACCATTTCAATGGAATATTTTCTAGTCTTCCTTGATTTTTATTAATTATTTGAAGAAAATAAGCCCAAATAGATGAGTTTTCCTGCCTAAAGTCACTAAACATGTGTCTTTTTGTTACCTATTTTATGTCATTTTTATTTGCTATTTATACTTTAGTTCTTTAGCTTTCTTTATTTTGATAGTTACAAACTACTTCCTCTATTTCCCTATAAATTACACATTTTATTTTTAGTAATTTGAATGAAGGACATCTTCATGGAGACAATATTTTTTTTTCTCATTTAATGAAGCATATGTTTGAACTTATGTGCTAATTTCCTTCATTATGAATTAGATAATGTTCTGTAGGTATGGTATCTTCCTTATAAGAAATAAGCTGGTAACATTAGTCCTATTTATGATTTGAAGCACCTTAATAAGGGACATGTCATAATCAATGCACATTGTGAAAAATCATTATTCGTGGTTGGAAAAGGGATTATGTAATTGTCAAGATTGAATGTGGAAGTCCACTGAGATAATTACAAGTACCTTACTCCTTAGGTTTCAGGAATTTTGTTTCTCAAGATGGCTCTCCTTCAAAAGGCTGCAAGACAAGAACAGGGTTAGAAGACAGCCTAATTGCACCATAGAACATGGGTCCTAAACAACATGCATGACTTGATAGTATAGTAGTGTTTTATATAAAGTAGAGTTTCTTACAGAGGGACTGGCTTAATCCTATGCTTGCCTCTGGGGACATCTAGATGCCTGGTACTGATCTTTGCCCAATATAAATACAACATGAACTGGTTAGTGATAGATAATATCTTGTTTAAAGTTTAAAATAGCCCTGAACTTAACTGGGGTTACCTTGTGAACGTTTTAAGGGATGCATAGATTTAACTATAAAGATCTTGCTATAAAGTTTGGCCTGAACTAAAAGTAACTTAAAATAAAAAATTAAAATTTAAAAAAAAATTTAAAGAGCCAACCAGTGTAACTAAGAAGGGCCCTGAGGGAGCTGTTCGGAGGATATTCTTATATTCTGGTTGCTTCCTTTCACTTTCACTCTCCTGCTGTAACATACTCTTTAACTCTATTAGAACTTCATAGGGATATACCATGAGGAATTGTGCTTCCTTTTTTGTTACCTGACTCTGTAGTCGTTGCAAGTCTAATAATCAAAAATAGCTAAAAGAATTTTGCACAAGATAGAAATTCAGGTCATCATAGGAATGGAAATTTACAGAAGCAAAGATTAGGGAGGGTTATATTGAAGTGTGTATGTTGGTGTCCTAGCAGTCCAGACAAAGGTAAGAGTTCAGGTCTCAGCTCATCTAGAAGCCCAGTAGATGCAAGATGATCACAGTGGCAATGCATGGAAAAGGAAACCCATTCACCTCATGACCAGGCATAAAATAAAGCAAAAGACTGGGGTCCCTTCAAGGACATGCCCCAGTGACATAGACCTTCCACTAGGCTCCACCTCCTCCCAATAGTACCATTCGGGATTAAACCTTTAACACGTGGAATTTTTTTTTTTTTTTTTTTTTTGCAGTGCTGGGGATTGAACCCATGGCCTTGTGCTTGCAAGGCACTCTACCAACTCAGCTATATCCCCAGCCCCAACATGTGAACTTCTGTGGGACATTCCAGATCTAATCCATAGCAAATCCCTTAAGCAACTTTAAATGGTAGGTCTATCTGAATCAGTAGAGAGGATAGTCTAAGTAGCTAAAGTCCATTTTTCCACTTACTTTTGTGCTAATTTATTACTCTCTATATATCTTCTTTATACCTATATTCTTTATATCTATCTCTTTACTAATATATTACATTTTTAGTGTGGGGATTTTTTAAAAATTATGCCTCAAGGAGAGATGGCTTAAAAAGTCCATGCTAAGTCGACTTTTAAAAAGTGTTGCCAGTTTGAACATTTGGATTTCCTCAAGTAGCAGTCAATGTCACTGTGTTTTCTTTATTTTCAAAGAGCCACAAGCTGTAATGTTGGAAATTATGCTAGTAGGTTGGGAACAAAGAGAACCCTGAGATAGTTTAGTCTATAATCAGCAGAAGGCCTTAGGAATACTTTATAGAAGTATTATCTGAATAGAGGAAAAGGAACATCCTGATTGCTTTAAGTGGCAAATGAGTATTACATAAGAGGACAGATTAATTGGTTAGCACAGAGAGAAAAGCAGAAAAGATAAATTAGGAGGCAATGGATAAGAATCAGATTTTACTAATGCTTTGAAGTAATTCAGAAATAATGCACAAAAGTGGAAGCAAATTCTGTCTTGAACTCCATTACACCACTGTGCCTCCTACACACACACACACACACACACACACACACACAAATCACAAAAAACATATATATAAAGAATACCTTAGCTGAAAAATCCTCAAACCAGCATATCTTGGCTAAAGAAAGGAAATAATTGCTTATAAATATATGATAATTGAGCTGAGGAATAGTTTTAGATTATTTGAGAATAGAATTGTAACTGTGTACATGATTTCAAAGGTAGGTAATGTGTTAAATATAGAGCAAAATTGTCGAGTTCAAATACCAGTCGCTCCTTTTGTCTAAGTCCCATTTTTCTTAGTGTGTTAGTTTTCTGTCATTGAGACAAAATACCTGAGATAAACAACATAAAAAGAGGTAAAATTTATTTTGGCTCATGGTTTCATAGTTTTCAGTTCATGGTTGCTTGGCCCGTTGGGCCTGTGGCAGTAGATATCTCATTGCAGGGAGCACACAGTGGAGCAAAGCTGCTCAGCTCATATCCAGGAAACAACAAAAGGAGAGGAAGGGGTCAGTGTCTCAATATACTCCTCAAGAGTACAATCCCAATGCCCTAACCTTCCCCAGATAGGCTCTGCTGCTTAAAGGTCCTATTGCTTCCTATCATCCCAATTATCTGGAAACAAGCCTTCAGCATAAGGCCTTTATGGGACTGTATTACTCAAGGTTCTCTAGAGGAACAGAATCAACAGGACGTATGATTATAGAAAGGGATTTATTAGATTGGCTTACAGGACCAGAAGCTGGACAGTATGCAATGGTCTTCTGCAGCTGGAGAGCTGAAAGAACCAGCAGCTGTGCAGTCTAAGACGTGGAAGCCCCAGAACAAGAAAGATCAACAGTTGTACCTTAGTTCGAGACCAAGACTTCTGGAAACTCCATGGAGAGTCACTGGCAGAGTCTACTTTGGAAGAGTGAAGAAGCAAGAGTCCAATACTCTCAGATGATTGAAGTAGCAATCAAGAACCTGTTCAAAAGAACCCAGCTTGCATCTGCATCTGCTTCCTTGGTCTTCCAGCTTTTATTCCATCCTATTGGGTGGTGCTGCCCATGCTTAGGAAGGGGCTCCACTTCAGTTCACTATCCCACATTCCAGTCATTTCTAGACATACCCTCATTGACACACCCCAAGCCTCTTAATCATCAGGGTTTCTTAATACAATCAAATTGGCAATTCAAATCAACCATTACAAGGACATTTGGAATCCAAACCATAATACTCAAACAAACTGGTTATTTTATTAAGTATATAAATTCAGTTATTACTACATATATAAAAATAAAACAACTTATTTTAATTATTACAATTGCAATTCTCTTGTTTGACTCTTTGAAATTTGCTAAACTTCAGACAACAAGCTTGCTTTAAATCAAAGAGGAAAGATTCAAAGCATAGTACTTTTATTCCTGCTACATAAGATTTTAAAAAAATAATCTGATCTGACATAACCTCTTACCTGGCAAATACAACTTTGAGAACATATGTGTATGCCAATGGCCGACTTTAAGTAGCAACAGTATATGATAAAATATGTCACAAAAAGCTCCCTAAAAAGCTTAAGTTTAAATGTTTCTTGTATTCTGAAGACTTGGAAAAATTGAAGAAAAATGACTCAAAAGGCTTGCAACTCGTCTCTCGGGAAAAGCTGTGAAGTACCTCAAATGAGTATTTATATTTTACAGTACAAAAGAGGCCACTTTGAAGCTCTACTCAAGAGTCTATCATTTGCTTGGACTTTTCTGAAGAGTTTAAATCCAGGCATGCAAATGTATATTCACTATCTAAAGAAATAAATAGTCTACATTTTATTCATTTTTGCTCCTCTTCCTCCTGTTATTACTATGGCACTAGTATTACATGTGCCATAAAACGGTATAATTACTAGGTGAAAGTAAATGAAAAAGAACACAAAAAGAAAATGCAATGGAGACAGAGCTCAACAAATCAGCAATGCTTTATCAAGCAGCAAAGGGGCATGTTTTCAAGAGGGAAAATGGCAACGGCCTACAACAAGGGTCTGAGTTTAATAGGGTCTAGCAGGGTCAGGTCAGAGGAGGAGTTGCTCTGTTACTTCCAGAGGGTTTACTCTCAGTGGGCAGGGGTGTTTGGGCAGACAAGGGAGATTGCCACAGGTCAGATTCCTGAGCTCCCCTTTTCCCTACAAGTCTCCACTTCCTTTACTAGGCATGTTACCAAATTAATATTGTATTGTAAAATTAGATGCACAAATAATAAAAAAAGACTTTCTCATTGAAAAATGGGAAATCCATTATACCACCAACTCTGTCTAGTATTTTGATAGATGATCAGTGTTGCATTTAATATATCATGAGATTTTAATTATAGCTAACAATAATTAAGAAAAATAAAAGGTTGTCACAGTGAAAAACAAGAGTCAAATAATCAAATGATTTTAGTGCAAATATTACATGAAAATTGAATTCTAAAATTAAATTCAGTATTAAAATTACAAAAAGAAATCTGTATCTTTGACCTTGCTACAAGCCATGGTGGAATAATGAAAACAGCTTTACCCTCCTATCCTAAGCAGGTAAAAAACCAGAAAAATATATATATTAAAGAATGGTTTTGGCCATTTGAAAAAAAGGCAGCACATGCCTGTGACCCCTATAGCTAGTGAAACAAATAAAAGGAACCCAATGATTACTTCAGCTTGATACCAGCAACTAATTTCCAAGAAGCAATAAAGGAAGAGGAAAGAAAGAACCGAACTGCACTAATGATTTAAGACGTTAATAAAGGTAAAGAAAGGCAGATATGTGGGGCATAAGAATAATCAAGTGACACTATACCAAGAGCAGATGGTTCTCTTAGATGTTAGGATAATTTTAGATACCATGTCAACTCTAAGAAACTTAAATGATATATACTACTATGTACAAATACATCAGGGCCAATGCTTACAAAGCAAATTATTCTTCCTATAAGAAAAAAATAACCAACAAATATATCTCTGAGCAATAGTCCAATGAATATAGATTCTTCTTACAAACATAAGCATACACTTAATTTGAAGAACATAAAATAAAAATGCCATGAGATTTTAAGTGATTCATTTTAAAAACAAACTGCTATTTAATATTCTACACATATGAAAATGAAAAGTCATAAGTGCACAGCCTGATTGATAAATATACAGAAAGCTAACACAAGCATTGATTCAATCAACAAACCCAAGAGAGAGAATTGCACCTACAAAAGAAAGCACCCAGCAATCCTGGTTGCTACCCACATTTCTTTGACAAATACGAAAAATGTCAAAACTCTCAGGTACTCATTATCTTATTTCCCATCAGAGCTCCTTTATTTTCTCGTTATTGGTTCCTGGCCTCTTTAGAGGGGGGCCCATTGGGACAAGTACCTAAGAAGACAGTTCTGAGTCCTGCAGGAGGAATGTAGCTGCTGTATAATGTTGATCATGTACATTTGTTGGCATTCTTGGCATTTCCGTGGGGACACAATGCCTTTCTGTGCTGAGTGCTTCTTGCAAATGACATGGGTAATGACGCATTCAGCCTGCCACTTCTTCTGCCCAGGGGTCTCCAGGAGGCCTCTTCTCAGATGATTAAACGTTAGAATTCTATTGCTTTTCAGGTGGCCTTCTTAAACAGAATTTGACACAGTTCTCATCAACTCTCTCCTGTTGTGATCCACTCCCTGGTCAAACGAAACTCTCATAGCATCTCTTGACTACCTGTCAAACACACTATCATCGCAGTCTAACTCCCAAGATTCTCAAAAGGCCCTTGTGTGCTATTTTCCAGATTTCTTAGACTAGATATCAGACCCCAGGTTCTGAAGGACAAATACATTTTTAAAATAATCCTGTTAAACCAATCCCTCTGGATTTAGGTATGAGAAATCAGAGTAGGCAATCTCGGCAATCCCCAGCTGTCCCATGGGGAAGTTTTGAGTAGGACTTTCAGAAGAGCTTAAACTGAACAAATCCTTCTTAGTAAATCCTCTCTCTGTCCTCTCCTCTTACCCAGAAACTTTTGTTTGCTTAGGTAAAATCATGAGAGCCCCAGTTCCAGTGATTTGCTATGGATTTGAACATCTTTATTTTTATATGGTAACACACATTTGTATCCATCAAGAAGTTATTAGCCATAATTTCATTGATAGTATTCTCCTAAATAACTGTTGACAATGTCAAATACCAGAAGTGAGTTGTGAAATACATGATAAACAAAAGGTTGCCTTATACAAAAAAAAAATGTCATTGTAATTTTTATGAACATAGTAGAGAGTAAGGATGACTGTAAGCAACTTAGACCCTACTTATATGTTACTTTATTATATGTTATTTATATTATCTTTAGATGTTACTTTATTAATATCTTTAAAAATTGTTCCTTGAGAAATTGGTTATTGAGAATTTGGTTAAAATGTCAAATTATTGCTTTTTGAAAGTCATTTTGAATGAATCGAGGAGTATAAGGATAGATTTTTAAAAAGGGGATTTGTTTTTAAAAATCTGTAACATATTCCAGTCATGTAGATAAAAAACAGAACTTCATAATTCATAAGGCTTCATTCATTTTAACTCTCTTCCAAGAATGCTTAAAAGAGTCCCTAATGTGCTGGGCATCAAAGCTAATCTTGGGGGTGAAGAAGAGGAACAAATAAGATTGGAATCTGATAAAGACAGATGGTTATAATGTAGGTCATGTTTAACACAGGGCTTGAACTTAAGTAAGACCATCCCTGCACACTCATTCATTTCTTTTTGACTGTCTTTTTTTTTTTTTTCCCCTAGTCCTTGACAAAAGAGAGAAAAGGGGCTAAAGACAGGCGTTAGGGTCAGAAAGTTTGTATCCCTTCAAAATTTGAATCCATAAAGAAATAATATTAAGAGGGAAGGTTTTGGGGAAGTGATTAGGTTATGAGAGCCCTACCCTTATACACAGGATTATTATTATTAAATAATTATTATTATTATTAAAGAGGTCCAAGGGAGATAGTTACCTCCTCAGCATGAGACTGAAGCAGGAAGATACCATCTTTAAAGCGGAGAGCAACCCTCATCAGACATTTAATCTGCTGTTTTCTTGATCTTAGACTTTTCTGCTTCAGACTGTAGGTAATAAATCCCTATTGTTTACATGTGATTCAGTCTGAGGTATTTTGGTGTAGCTGCCTGAATGGATGAAGACCTTGAGCTTGCTCATGAATGGCTGCTATCCAGCAACCCCTTTCAGACTAGAGCATAAATTTCTTATCACCTTACTCATTATAACTCTCTATTCCCTCTGAAAACACCCCTACCCTAGCCCTTCACCCCAGCCCCCTCACTCACACAGGAAATGGAAAGGATTGCTGCACAGTGCCACTGCTGGACTCTGTGAGTCCATTTTTTCCATCTCCTCAGCATATGTAACTTTCCTATTTTTGGACAAGTATGGTCAGAGCAGCCACATCTAGACTATGCAAATACCAGAAAGAAAGAAACAACCTCTGATCAAGTACATCTCAGGAGGGCAATGGAGCCAGTCTGGGCAAGAAGGACATTTTTTATTGTTTTCTCCTAGAAATGGCACTGGAGTCTCCCTTTCTGATTCTTGTGCCTGGAGGTGAGCTTGCATGTTACTGCCATGGTAACTGATTCCCTGTTTTTACTTAATGCTCCAGGAGTGTCCTCCTCAGAGGCATCTACCCAGATGGGTCTCTCACACCATGTTGTAGCGCAGAACATTAAGAAGCAGTGTGGGGTGAGGTAGGAGGGATGGATACTAAGAAAGTAAAGCTCTTCTAAGAGAGGTACAAATCTGCTTTGGAGTCCCAGGAGGCACATGGTCTTTTGTGCAACTGAGTCCTCACCATAGTTCCTTTTTAAGATCCAGTGGTAACCAGGCACCAAGGCACCTAACTGTAATCCCAGTGGCTTGGGAGGCTGAGGCAGGGGGATTGCAAGTTCAAAGCCAGCCTCAGCAAAAGTGAGGTGCTAAGCAACTCAGTGAGACTCTAACTTTAAATAAAATACAAAATAGAGCTGGGGATGTGGCTCAGTGGTTGAATGCTCCTGAGTTCAATCCTGGGTACATCCCAGCCCCCCAAAAATCCAAAGATCCAATGGTACAGTAGGCTTTACCTCCTATTCTAGATGTTGTTGCAGGAAACACAAATTATACATGAATTAGTGTTGGAACAAATGAAAAATCTGAACAGAGAAAAACTGTGCTATAAAAAAATGAAAAATATCAAGATAACCTCTATAAATAGTAAGAGAATAGATTTTAAAATTTCATTATAATAAGATATATTCTGAGGCAAAGTTTGAGTGCTGACTTTACAGAGAAATTGACCCTGCTTCCAAATAATAAATACTTGAACTCTGTCTCCCTCCAGAAGTATACATTATTGCTGCATCTTACTATGATGAACAAAGTATTTAATACATATAGTTAAGTTTATAATGTAAACACATAAAATTTGTATGCATTTAATTTCCTGCTTATTTTCAAAATCTTATTGATTTTAGTTATTTTTAAAGTCTAAAAATATACATTTTGGATATTCAAGCAAATAGCTTAAAATTATTTAATGTATAGTCTTTCTTAGAGAATATTAAAGTCAACTGAATCTCCTACAACACATAAACTTGTTAGTATGATTGTTTGTTTCAGACTGCTTGGAGAGGTAACCATTTGAACTTATTTTTTCAACTTTTGGAATATTTTGAGAAATTCCTATATTTTGATAAAATTAAAGACTTATTTATTATCCCTCCTATTAGCTTTTTTTTTTTTTTTTTTTTTTCCTGTGCTGTGTGCATGTTTCCTTTGGAATCCAGTTTTCTTACTGGGATTGTCCCTCTTTGGCTTCTGTCCTGATAATTTCTTCTTCTGCTCTCAGTTCCTCAGATGTTTAAGTCAGCATGTTCCATCGTTCCCTGTTGGTGGGTTGGTCTAAATGACATTGCTCACATCATTAGAAATACAATTTTACAAGAATATTCTTTATTTCCATTCTTATAAAGAATAAAGCCACTAAAAAACAGTTGGAAACTGAATTAAACAGAAGTAACAGCACACTCCAAACACCATTGAAGAGGAAGGTAGTTTTGATTGATATGAGGAATTAATTATGTCAGTGTCCCACACAGGAATAAATCCCACATGAAGTTTTTTAAAAAGCAAAATAGAATAAAATTATTAAATTCTAAGTTAAACATTTACTCTCTATAGTTTTCTGAGTTACCTGACAAACAACTTAGGACTTTGCTTCTTTATTAACATTATAGAGCAGATTTATTTATGAGTTTGCATTCCTCATTGCTCTCATAAGTACAGCTTTAAAAAAACTATTAAAAAATATTTTAAAAAACTATTAAAAATAGAAGATAAAATGCTAGTTTAAGTTTATTCTCAATATACTGGCTAATTATGTAATTGCCTATTAGTGTTCCTGACAGGTAAAGTTGTGTTAAGTTGCATCTCTAAAGTTCAAATGCAAAAAAAGGAAAAGAAAGAAAAAAAAAAATAAAAAGCCCTGTCTGACTCAAGAAACATTGCTCTTGCATTCTGAAAGCTGACTTTTCATTTTATTGATTGTTTCCTTTCTATGCTGTGCAGAAGCTGTGTGGTTTGATGTATTCCTACTTGTTTAATTTTTATTTTATTTTCTGTGCTTTTGTGTCCTATCTAAAAAAAAAAAAATCATCACTAAGATCAGTGTCAAAGATCTTTGTTCCTATGTTTTCTTCTGGGAATTATAGGGCTTCAGGTCCTTCGTTTAACTTTTTATCCACTTCAACTCTTTTGTATATGGTATAAGAAAAGGATGTAATTTCATTTTTATGTACAGATAGCCACCTCTACCAACACCATATAGACTATCCTTTTCCCATTGTGTCTTCTTAGTGCTGTTGTCAAGAGAAATAAGTCAGGACAGAAAGACACAGTGCATAGTATCCCTTATATGTGGGAACTAAGAAAAAATGAAAAAAAAGTTGAACTCAAATAACAGGCAGTAGAATGGTGATTGCCAGTGACTGGGGTTTGGGGAATATGAAAAATGTTATCAGAGGTTCCCTAATTATAAGATGAATAGTTTCTGAGGATCTAATGTATAGCACAGTTCATAATAGTATATTGAATATTTGAATTTTGCTGAGTAAATATTAAATATTTTGGGATTTAAAAACAATAACTATTAGGTAATGGATGGATTAGCGAACTCGATTGTGATGTTCATTTTATAATGTGTATATGCAGGGTGTTATCCATGGGCAGCAAATAAAACCTGGCTTGGTTGAACTACTAGACATGGAAATCTGGCTCTTAGGAACTGACAATTATGAAATATTGTTCCAGATTTCCTGGAATATGTGGTTTCCCTGCAGATTGGTTCACCTCTCAAATTTGCAGGCCTTGGACGTGCCAATGACTCACTAGAGCAAAATCTCTTGCTTATCTCCAACCCATTCGGTTTTTCACAGAAGAAGCTCCTACTGTTTCCTCTTTGATCTGTACTGCTATAAATAAAGAAATGTGGGCTTAACCAGTCATGCCCCTGATTCAAAAGATAATTGTCTCCTGTTGTTTTTTCTGTTAAATAAATTTCATAGCAATTATTTCACAGCCAGCCAATCCTTCCAGCAGGAACCCTTTCCCTCTCCCATGCTGGACATGGGGTGATATGTATACATATCAAATCATCACATTGTACACCTTAAATAGATACAATTTCGTCACTTATACTTCATTAAAGCTAGAAAAAAAGTATTATTCTAAAAAGTTCACAGGCCCTTTAAGTATATGGAAATTGTGTCTTGATACTATTCTTATTTGCTATTTTTAAAATGTTTTTGAATATGAGTGTTCTAAGTAAATATCACATGTATTATTTTAAAGTTTTTATCTTATTTGTGTGATCATTCTTTTATAAGGTAGAAACCAATAATAATGATTTGTAGCATGGATTCTGAAATTTAATAGCACAACCAGTATTTTCTTGCCTATTTACTCAGAATGTGACTCCTGGTTAATTTTCAAGACCTCAATAAATTAGAAGTACTTTCTAGTGTGAAAAGAGTGCTTAGCTGCACACAGTCCATTAATGCCTCTAATGTGGTTACTTTTTCTACCAAGTGTTGAATCT
This sequence comes from Glaucomys volans, assembly GCA_020662805.1. NCBI lineage: Eukaryota > Metazoa > Chordata > Mammalia > Rodentia > Sciuridae > Glaucomys > Glaucomys volans. The sequence continues at coordinate 332,854 of JAJEJO010000838.1, forward strand.
TAACATTAACTTGGAAGAGTCAAAATGCTCTGTGAATTAACTTTTTAACCTCACATTTAATTTTTCCATAGCAATAGTTTCCATTTAAGGCATTGGACATGAATAAATACTATGATATATTTTCTAAGAGTCATTTAAGAGAATAATGGGATTGTTTATAACAGGTCAATTTGCTCCATTTTCCATTCTATATATATCTAGAATATCCCTTTTAAGTAGCCAAGATCATAATATTAAATACATTAAAATAATTATTAGTTTATCTTTAAGAATACAATCACTACAATCTACAGCAAATTTGTTTCCTTTTTTGTAATTTCTAAATGAGACATTTTTTAACTGAATTCCAGAAACTGTATTCCATGATCCCTTTCCCCTGTTTGTAACAAGGCATCATGTGACTTTTGTGAAGTAGGTTATACATCCAGACCTAGAGTTTTCTGAAGCCAGTCATTTCATTTTCCCCCTTTTAATACATATTTTGCTCCAGAGGTGGGTATGTGGCACAATCAAGAATTTACCCTGAATATCAGGATTTACTCTGTAAGGGAGAAAGACATTCTCATTCTGTCAAACATGGAGCACAAAGTACATTCTTCTGTGAATTGTTAAAAGAAATATAGTCACGTACTACATAGTACTTCAGTCAACAAGTCTGCCATATATGTTGACAGATCCACAAAATTATACTGCCCAGTGAGTCACGACGTTACAGCCATCTTAGTTTCTGGGAGAATACTCTAAAATGTTCTCACAATTTCAAAATCATATAAAAACACATGTCTCAAAATGTGTCCTCATCATTAAATGATACATGATTGTACATGTCATTAAACGACGTGTATTTTTTATGATATAGTAGTAAATATACATAGAGACTAGAAAAGAAATATTTTCTTTCTGAACACTTATCAAATAATCCAAAGTTGACTGCAGTCACTTCTTATCTCTCTAATTTTCAGTTGCATAAACCAAATCAATTGTACCTGTATTAATTAAGATCCATACAAATGAAAATATATAAAACATGATGTGTGACAAAACAAATTATTGTTCATGGAAATGCTGTCCAGTTTAAGAAACATGATATTATTAACACCTTCAAAGCTCACTGAAGTCTTCTGTCAATCACTATCCTGTACTTCTTTCCTGTACAGAGGCAAAATTATCCTGGATTTTCACATTCGTGATTGGTTTTGGCTGATTTCTAATTCCATGTGTCTAAATTAATACACTTTGCATTAATTTGTGTCTATCTTCTTTCCCTTAAAATTATCCCATGGAATTATCAATATGAAGCAGTAATTCATTCAATTTCACTGCTGTAAAGTCTTCCATTTCTGATTGCTACAAACTAATTCATCCATTTTACAGTCCATCTATTGACAGATAATTTTTATGACGTGTCACAAGTGTATTAATATTTGTGAATTTCTATGACAATTTTCTATTCTTTTAAACTTTCTCCCTAAACAACGTTGATAATTTTAATAAACCTATAAATTAATCATCTTCATTGTTAGTCTTTCAGGTCCTTTGAAAATAATGTTTATGTAATTATGTTATGTTATGTTAATGTTATGTAAGGCGATGAAGATAATACCCACAATTATTTCCTAAAAGATTCATTGTTTTATTTTTCTTATTCAATTCAGTCTTGCTAAAATTAAATTTTTGCATGTTGTGCGATGTAGGAGACAACACAATTTGTTGTTTTTGTGTGTATATTTTCACCCATATGTATAAACAACTGATTTAATATCATACCCTAACGAGTGTATTCTTTCTTTTTCCTTTGAAGTTCAAGTTTGTTATAAATCCAGTGTCTTCATATATATTTATCTGTTTTGATTCAATTCTACTTATTTTCTTCCAATTGTTACAGCACCCTAAATTACTTTAATAACTATAGCTTTACAAATAAGCACCAATATCCAGTGTGTAAGCATACCAATTCTTCTTCAAGAGTAACTTTCACATAACTGGGCTCAGTAGCACATGCCTATAATTCCAGCAGCTCAGGAGGCTGAGATAGAAGGATCACATGTTCCGTGCCAGCTTGAGTAACTTAAGGAGGCCCTAAAGCAACTTAAGGAGACCCTATCTCTAAATAAAAAATAAAAAGGGCTGGGGATGTAGTCAATGGTAAAGCATTCTTGGATTCAATCTCTAGTACCAAAAGAATAAAAAAGAGTAACTTGAATATTAATATTATGGTTTGATATAAAGTGCCCCCTAAAAGCTCCTCTATCAATGCAGGAGCATTTGGAGGTAAAATGATTGGAATGTGAGAGCTGGAACCTAATCAGTCCATCCTGGTTTGAATAGACTGACTGGGTGGAAACTCAGCAGACGGGGTGGGCTGGAGGAGCTGAGTTACTGGGAAAGTGCCCTGAAGGTGTGGTTTCCCTGCCACCCCTTCCCCTCTGCCCTCTCTGCTTCCCAGCTGCCCTGAATGGAGGAGCCCTCTTCTACCACACCTTCTCACCATGATGCAAATGAACTCAGCCTACCATGGGTTAAACTTCTGGAAGAGGGAGCCAAAATAAACTTTTTCTCCTTTAAGTTGTTCTTGCTTGTCTGGTATTTTGGTCACAGTGACTGAAAGCTGACTAACACAGAAATAAGACTTGTGATTCTTAAAAGATTGCTAGATCTTTTCTCATGGTAGCACTTAATTAAGCAAGTACCAAAATCTTCACTGATTTAGTCTCTAAGTAAAGCAGACATCCTCTTCAACTAAATGTGGTGGCCTCTCTGGGTGAACACCTGCCACTTACCATGATGGTAGAGAAAACTACTCCTGTCCCGAAGTTACCAAATTATTTTTACAGTAACCCAGAGTTTTTAATATGAGCATCTGTAAACTATGAATCTTGTCTTTCTCTTAATTGGTTTTGTATTGAAAACACACACACACACACACACACACACACACAAAGAAAAACCAAGAAAAGCCTTACATTCATAGAATGTGACAGAAAGGGCAAACAAATATCAAAATACATAGTTAATTCTTTTAAACATCTGCCCAGGCAGATAAAATACATGATTGTTTCTTTGTTGTTGTTGTTCTTGTTGTTACTGAGAATTTAATCCAGACGTGGTTTCAATTAACTGAGCTATATCCCTAGTCCTGTTTATTTTTTATTTTGAGCCAGGGTCTCACTAAGTTGTTGAGGTGTCTTACTAAGGTTGCCGAGGCTGGCCTTGAACTTGCAGTACTCTTGCTTCAGCCTCCCAAATTACTGGGATTACAGGCATGCACCACCGCACCTGGCCAGTGTGACTGGTTTTTGTCAGCAACATCTGAACAAATATATATGTCCCTCTCAAGTCAAAGTAGTTAATAAAGGTATTTTCTCTGTGTGTGTATTCTTTTCCTATTCCCTGGTTGGAGGAAGGCAGTAACTAGGAATTCTGGAACTACTCTCAGGCAGGAAGTATTCTACCAACTCACAACCAAAAACCTGTTAATTGTGGGGGTTTTCCACTTTTTTTAATGTAAGAAATTTATTGGTCCATTTGTTAAACTCTTAATGACATCCATGTTTTACTGGTTTATTTTTCCTATTTTCCATCTTTATAAATTCAAGTATTCATGACCACATACACTAGATTAAGTTGCTATTTCTCAAACTTCAGTATGGAATATTTTCATGATTGTCTAATTTTAAATATTTCTAACTTCCATTATGATTTTCTATTTGACCCATGGATGATAAGAATAATCTATAATGTACATACTATTCTTATTATATATTTAACATGTAACTTAATTGCATAATGGAAAAGGAGTGTGTTCACTAAATTAAGTCCAAAACATTGCTCAGATAATTTTCACAAATGCTCCTTGTGTTCTTCTGTAATTGTTGTATTTGGATTTTTATTAATACTAAATGACAAAAATAATTATCACATTTTTAAAATATTTGCTGCACATTTCTGTTCTTTTGGCTTGTTTATTTACTTAACTGATTTGTGCTAGCTACTAAGGAATATAATATGAAATTTAATCTGATCATGGATTTGTTTATAAATTTACATGTAGAAGAAGACAATGCTTTCAGTTATAGTTATTTTATTTTTTCTTGTTTATACTGCTCTGCATGCAGAGTTATTTAGGTTAAGCTACTTTATTTACATACATATCCATCATTCCTTTCCCTGAGCCCCAGGTTGAGGATGCTTTCTTCCAAAACTGATTTGAATTTGTATTTTAGGTAACCAGTCTGGGATTATATTAAATTATCAAGCTTAGACTATTTTTCTTGGCTACATGTATTATATGAATTTAGTATAAAAACACTTGTTTTAGTTGATTGGGTTGAAGATTTCTTATGATTTTTCCCATTTCTTTTCTCATCTCACAGTCAGTAAAGAAATCGAATTATAGTAATCTAATGATAATGAGAGCGTAGAGAGCAGGGATTATACACACAGTTAATTCAAATTTATGAAAAATGATCTTTTGAATCCCAGAGTTTCAGGGTTTAGAGTCATTTCACTGTGCAGGAGGCTTAGGCCCTGTCTGCCAGTCCCCAACACTAGAGATCCTTTGAAAAACAGTTCATGAGTTCACTAAATTTGACAAATGCCTTCAAGGTAAATGTCAGCTTCATGGCTTATTTTACACCTCTGAGTTATCGCCTTCTTTTAGATCTAGCCTTGATACTCCTTTTTCTTTTTTTCTAGTTCATAGATACATTCACTTAAAAAATCCTTTTTTTAATGTTTTATTTTGCATTTTATATATGTGTTTTTAACATAAATTCAAACCATATTGCAAGAAACAGGGATAATATGTTCAATATATAGCTCAGATTTTTGTGCAGATTAAAATCCCACCTTTTATATATTCTATCTACTCCAGAGTTCATCTAATGATAAATTTTAAATATTTATTAATATTTTATTGAGATTTAAAATCCTTAATTTTATTCAAATGCCCATTTTTATTGCCAGTGTAGTGATCTCTGGACTATGACATAACTATCCTCATAGAAATGTCAATCTGGTAGAAAAAATCATTCATATGCAGATAAGCATAATAAAGGAAATATTGATTTATTGTGTATCTTAGAGGATGACTTGAGTTAAAAATTTTTAGACATTTTTGAAATTCTACTTTCTTTCAGGAAATATTTCAATGTAACCCATATAGTACATAAAGTATAAAACAAAACAAAAATAAGCTAATAGTAATTTCTTGTAAAATAAATTAAAAATTTCCTCTAGAGCCTACCCACTCTGTTCCAGGCCACCTTTAAAAGTATTCTTCCTTCGAATGGTTCACTGGCTTATCCCTGATGATGCTCAAACTGAATGTGGCACTGACCATGGTCTTTCCTAACATAGAGACTCCTCACATACTGTAACAACTCCCTGGGATGCTACATGCTATGGCCTCTTCAGAGAGGCTTTCCACATCATTCTCATTAAAGCAGCTATCTCTCTACTTTGTCATTGTTATCTTAGCCTAAATAGTACTTAGGGGTTTGCATGATTGTAAAATGCATTCTATTGCTTACTTATTGCTTGTTTCTCTTAAAGAATTGTTTTATCTTTTATCATTTTGTTTTTATAGATTAGTGATGAGCACAAAGGTGCTCAGTAAATACTTGTTGCAAATTAAGGGTCGAATGCCGCATTGCACTTTTTACACACTGTCACAAAGTGAACCTCACCCTGGTATGGAGAGCACAAACACATGCATAAAATGCAAATCAATATCTACAATACAATCAAGTGAGCTGGTTTCAATAATTTAAAATATTCAAATTAACAGGAGATAATTTATACTTGCCAAAACCAAAAATAGACAATACCAGTAGCTTTAAAATGTTTCCCAGTTTGTGGTGAGAGTGCAGTATTAATAGAACTAGTTGGAGAAATCTCACATGGCCTCAATTACATTGCCCAGTTTGAAGGGGATGGGAAAAGTAATGAACATGAATGGCCAAAATGCAACAGATTCATTTACCTTGGAATAGGGCTGCTTTGGAAATGGGAAGGTAATAAAAGATAAAAGATTAACTACCAGCTAATCAAAATTTGTTTTTCTCTCTCTGTTCCCATTTTATAAAAAGTAGAAACAAAACCTTGAGAAAGTTGTCAATCCATGGGTACAAGTAAGTTTATGTAAAACAATGCATATGCTAGGTTAAATTGCATCCACCCCCTCACCAAATGCATGTGTTAAAACCATAAACCCCAGTGTGATGGTATTTGGATATTAGGCCTCTTTGAAGTTACTAGGGCATATGGGTAGAGGAATTAGTGCCTTTATGTAAAAATAGATAATCTTTCTATTTCTCTCTCTTTTCTATGAAAGGATACAAGCAAGAAAACAGTCATCTGCAAATAAGAAAGAGTCCTCAATAGGAATTTGCCCAACCAGCTGTCAGATTTCCCAACCTCCAGAACTATGAGAAACAAACATCTACTATTTAACTTTTAAGATATACAGTTTATAGTTTGTCACTGTAATTGCCTGAGGAAATCAATTAAAGTTCTACTTTATACTTACTAGTCTTCTTACTGTCGTTGCTACCTTATCTCTAAAATTTGAGATTGAAAATGATGGAGGCTCCCATCGCAGCATAGGATATAAGACCAATTCAGAGGAGCAGGTCTCAAACACAGGGATTTTAAACAATCAGAGGAACATGAAAAAAAATAAAAAGTGTTAGTGGACTAGTCTTATAGCATGAAACATTCAATTTTGCATACCACAAGTTAAATCCATGTGATACGGGAGAAGAAAATAAAATGATATGTAAGATCGATGCAAATGCGTTAGGAGAATGGAAGGTATTATGTTACTAACGTTTATGAAAATACATTTTGGTCTACGTCATGTACTAAACAAGGTGGTGCACACTTGGTCCCTGCATTCCTCCCTAAACACACCTGAATACCCAGAGAATTATTATATCAGTGATTAAAATGAAGCAAACAAAACAAATCTCTGAAAGCTGGCAGACTGGCTTAGATATCAGGACCTGGGAACTATAATGTAATAAATTCCCTGGGTTTTCTTTCATCTCCTGTATAGCTCTGAACTGTATGGTGAGAGGTCTGCAAAATCAAATTACTGATGGAAAATAACAGTAATGGAATAAATAATAAGAATAGCCTACTCATCTAGCTAGAGGACCTCAGTTGGAAGTCCAACTGAGTCTTAGTTGAGATGTCCAATTGGAATCCCAAACCTGGTCACTGCTGACGATCTGATTCCTTGGTTGTAGTAGTTGTAAACAGTAGATACTAAATCTATTTTAGTCACTCCTCAGCCTTCAGGACACCAGTGGACAACCCGATCTGTCAGCAGTAAATATCACAGTAAGTCCTGATGATCCTGGACCATGCTGTGTATCAGTCTAAAAGCAGATGTGACAACAAAGTGTAGGCAAGCCGTCCCACCCTTGTTCTATAGCTAGGGTACCAGCAGATAGCATAGTCTGCTGACACAGTAGCAAGCAGCAGTAAATCCCTGCATCTCCTTCCTCCCTACCTGGTGTCATGAGGAGACAAAAACGCAGTGGCTCTGACCTTCTCCCACTGAAGTCTGCCCAGTGTCCACAAGAGGGTCATGGAAGTTTTTTTCACTTTTTCTGCAGATAGCACCAACAGCAATAGAGCAAGAATCCTTGGAGCACCAAACAAATGAAGCATAGGAGAATGGCACTGCCAGGGGAAGAAAAATAGCATTGCCAGTGTTTTTAAATAGCACACAAATCTGACTAGAACCAACAAGCTGAACCTAAATGGGATGACTGCCGGCTTAAATAGATGATTTAAATAAAATCAGGATTCTCCTAACACAATAACCAAAATGTCCAAGGTACAACTAAAAATAATTTGTTATATGAAGGACAGAAAAAAATTTCAATTTGTATGAGGAAGATAAAAAACCTGTCATCAGTACCAAGAAGAATATGATATGGTCATAATATGATGAGGATTTAAAATCAGGCATCATAATATTGCTTCAGCAATTGATTGCACATTTTACAATCAAATTAAATATAGAAAGTTGTACCAAAGAAAAAGAAGTTATAAAATGAAGAAACTAACAAGGGACATCTAGGAAAATGGCATATCGGTTTTTCCTTTCTCTATTCCTTCCCTAAATACACTAAACTGTGGATATATAAAAATATATGAAAACACCGAAAGTTGTTTAAGTGAGGACAGCAGCTGGAGCTCAAGGAGCTGAAAAGCACCAGGGTGGTGAGTTCCAGGATTTTCTTATTGCTCCATATATCTAAGACCAGATGCTGAAATATCCCACAAACTAAAATGTCAGTAAGTAAAAATAGCAAATGCCCCAACAAAAGCTTTCTGTTTGCAAAAACACAAAGCAAAACAAAGAAAATATTACAAATGAGGAGCCTAACAAGAAAGAAAATCCTTAGAAAATAAAAGCCAACACATCAATGTTCTTAGCTGCCCAATTCACAATAGCTAGATTGTGGAACCAACCTAGATGCCCTTCAATAGATGAATGGATAAAGAAACTGTGGTATATATACACAATGGAATATTACTCAGCCATAAAGAAGAATAAAATTATGGCATTTGCAGGTAAATGGATGATGTGAGAGACTGTCATGCTAAGTGAGATTAGCCAATCCCAAAAATCCAAAGGCCGAATGATCACTCTGGTGATGTATAATGTGGGGTGGAAGGGAGGCAAGAATGGAGGAAGGATAGATAGCATAGAGGGAAGGGAGGGGTGGGGTCAGGGTGGGGAGTAATAATAACAACAGAATGAGACAGACCTCATTGCCCTGTGTAAATGTATGAATGCACAGATGGCCTGACTCTACTTTCTGTACACCAGAGAAACAACAGCTGCACTCCATTTGTGTACAATGAATCAAAATAAATAAATTTTTAAAAAAAGAAAAGAAAAGCCAAAAACACCCAGAATAAAAATATTTCCCTACTTCCATCTGCACATGAAAGGTGAGCACAGTGAGTTTAAACTTCTGCCCTCACAAGTCTTCCATGAGGCTCCTAAACTCATCCACTCCAAATTGGATTAGCAATAGAAAAAGTGGGGTAATGAAGCAGGACTTTCTCCCTGAGAGGCACTAGGTAGCTCCCACACACATTGTCAGTGGAGACCATAGAAGCAGCTTATTGCCCACTTTTCCTAACTCTGCCAGTATCAGTAGAGGCTCAGGACTTCCTCTATGACACACTGAGTATAAGACGACCCTCTCTGCCTACAGGAGTGACAGGAGAGTCCAACTAGGAAAGCAATAGTGAGACACTGTTATCTCTATGGGGAAGCGTCTCTGCAGGCCTGGTTAGGAACCAGAAGTACAACTCCTGCCCAACAGTCAGAAAGAGTCCCCCAAGTATACACGTGCATGCACGTGTCCATGGGGAACAGCAGAAAGCCTGAATTTCTATCTGTATGAGGTTGCTTTGTTTTTGTAACCACATCACAAGAAATCAAGTTAAAACTATAAGAATGCCTTCCAGATACTCAGCACATAATGCACAAAGTGTCCAGGTTTCAACTGAAAATCACTCAACATACCAAGAACCAGGAAGTTCTCAAAGTGAATCTGAATCTGAATGAAAGAAGGGAAATAAAGAGATGCCAACTGCAAGATGACAAATACATTAGAATAACCTGAAGCATATTTTAAAGCAGGTATTACAAACCTGCTTCAATGAGAATGCATGAAATAAATGAAGCAAATAGAGAATCTCAGCAAAGACATAGAAAATATGAAGAAGACCACCCCAAAATCTTATAAATTAAAAATTTATTAACCAAAATAAAACAATTGGACACAGCAGCTGAATGAAAGATAGAAAAATCAGTGAAATTGAAGATAGCTTAATAAAGACAATAAATCCGAACAACAAAGAGAAGATATAACGTGAAAAACAAATTGAAATGGGGAATTGCTGTTCAACTAATATTCCAGTTGTATTACATGAATAAATTATACAGGAGGATTTCAGCATTTTACTCTTAACAATGGACAGAACTACTAGACAGAAATTCAGTATCACAGACCTAATGACCTATATCATCAACCAACAAAATTAAACTGACATTTATAGATCACTCTACCCAATAATAGCAGAACACAATTTTTTCAAGTATATTTGAACATTGATCAATATAGGAAACATCCTAGCTCACAAATAAGTCTTATGAGTTTTAAGTAATTAACATTACAAAAGTTATTTTCTCTGACCATACATTTCTTTTAAATTTAAAAATAATTGAATCTAACTGGAAATCAATACCAGATAAACAACAGGAAAATCTCTGAACACTTAAATATTCAACCACACACTTGTGAATAGTACATAGATCAATGAGAAAATTTAAGAAGATAAAAAAGTATACAGAATGGAATGAAAATTGAAACACAATATTTTTTGGACTAGTACCAAAAGGGTAATTTATAGTGACTCATGTTTGATAGAAAAATTTTCAAATCAATAATCTAATTTCCTACCTCAAGAAATAAGAAAAAGGAGAGAAATGACATAAAGTAAGTAAAAGTAAGGAATATTAAAAAACAGATCTCAACAAAATTAAAATCAGAAAAACAATAGAGAGATAAATGAAAACTGATTTTGAATTCATCTTCCAAAATACCCAGAAAATCAATAAACTTCTTGGAAGTTTCACTAAGAATAAAGGGAAGAAGATTGAAATCACGTCAGGATGGAAATGGGATACTGCCACAGATCATGAAGACATTAAAAGAGTCTTTGGGTCAATGTGTAAAAGTTTTGGTGAGTCATTGCTCCTGAGCCTTCCATAAGAAAACAACTAGGAAAGAAAATAAGTCAACAACCTTTCTTAAAAGAAACAGAGAACCTAGGTTAAATGAAAAATCATCATCTCTCAAATTGGAGAAGCAAGAGAATCTAGGTCACAGCTGAGGTCTGTTTACTTGGAGAAGCTACATATTGAGAGGAGCGTCACTTTAGCCTGTTTCCTGTTGCTTTGAGAACATTTCGAAACCAGTTTTTATGAAGAACAGAATTTCATTTAGCTCAGGTTTCAGGAGGTTAGGAGTTCCAAGGACATGGCTCCAGTGTCTGGTGATCTATCATAACAACATCACATGGCAAGACAGAACAAGTGTTCTAGATGAAGTCTCTCTTCCTTTTCTTATAAAGACATTATGCTACAGTGGGGGATCCATGCTCCTAATCTCATCTAGTCCTAATAACCTCCTGAAAGCTCTACCTCTCAATGCATGTCAATTAACATACCAATTTGAAGTGAGTTTCCAACACATGAACTTTTGGGGGACCACGCAAACCACAGCAAATAATATAATGAAAATTTTGATGAACTGACCCTACCAGATTCTCATTTTGAAGAAGTCAAAAGGAACATTCATGGACCATTCTGACAAGCATGGTAGAGGAGCAATCATTGTGAAATATACCCAGAACCTTCTTGATAACAAATGTTTACATTCCAGTGAGAAAGACTTTTCTAGGACTTCAATCAGACTCAAAGCAAGGCATTTTCCATCTCAGGTCCACTTTAATCTTTCTGTCTCATTTAAGGGCAAAACTGGCTAATAAACACTTGTGAAGTTCATGCCCCAGGGAACCATGCCCTCTAAAAGATCCAGATTTAAAAATAAAAATATAGACCATTTCCTTTCTTAAAACTAAACAGCAGAGCTCTAATATAATGATGGTGGAATAGAGCTGAAAGCTCTATAACATGAAGAATCTCTCTGGGGAGACTTTTATATTATGATAATAACAATGCATTGCATGATCACAGCATGTGGCATATGGACATATGGTATAAATGACAGCAATATCAGCGGTGATGGGAAGCTTTGAAAGCACCCAGAAAAAACACTCCGGACACGGGAACTCACCCAAGAGATTTTATTAAGTGGACAGGCAAAGTGTCTGCCCACAGGGTGAGAGAAAGAGAGAGTGAGGGAGAGTGAGAGAGAGAGAGAGAGAGAAAGAGAGAGAGAGAGAGGTGGACAACCAGAGTGTCCGCTCTCAGGGCTGGGAGAGAGAGAGAGAGAAAACGGTGGGGGAGCTATTCTTAAGTAGTAGAATTTCTCGGGCTAAGGACAATTGGACTAATGGCTGCTGAGAATGTTCTCAGACTGACTAGTGGACCAATGGTGGGTAGGATGTTCGAAGGCTACTGATCTGGATTTTAAGATGGGAGGGAGAGGAATACTGGCGGCAGTAAAATGGCAGATCTGTTGCCAATAAGCTTGAACTGGGAATTTTCTTGGTACCTATAATATCTGCAAAGTAGGATAAAGTTATTTGAAGGTGCAGATAGACTAATTACTGGCCTTCATGGCAAACTCTCCAGTGACCATTATATTTAAAGTATCACTGATCTATCAGGACTCAACAGAAGCTGAATCTGAGGGAGATACATATGAAAAGATTCATCAGGAATTCATTTATGTGATTTGGAGAGTTAGTAAAGCAAATTGAATATCCACAAAGAAGGACATCTAAAAGTATAGCCTGAAATCTCTTGCACAAACAGAATGAATATAGAAACAATTGTTCCACTTCCCAGGGAGTCACGTTTCTGCTCCTAAAACTGTCCAACTGATTGAATCAGGGTCACCCAAATTATCTAGAATAATCTCTCATTCTCAACTGATTATGGGCTGCGTTCAGGTCTATTTACAAAATAGTTTCATAGCAAAACTTAGATCAATGTTTGATAGAATAATTAAATAAAATAACTAAGACAACACTTAAAACAACAAAATAAAGAAAATACTTGTACTTACGCACACACAGCTATAAAATATGTATAAAAATGAGGACCATGGGGAAATGGCAAGGTACATAACAGAGTAAATGAAAATATGGGGACTTAATATTCAAATATAAACTTAGAAGGTATATTTGGAAGAAATCATGTCAAAGCATTAATGTATCTATTTGTATATTAATATTAGGTATGTGTTTCTTCTACATAATTCTTATTTTCTAAATATTTAATGTCTACCTGTTACTTTTATCATGTAAATTTCATATACAAATGTTAGTGTAAGTAGATAAAATAATTCAAATGTTTTATCTTTCATTTTGATTTATAGATTCTCCATATTAAATTATTGCAAAGGAAAAAAGACATAAACTGAAAAGTGCCCTTTGTATTGTAAAAACAAATAATTTATACTAAGTATAAATATGACAGATAACAGGCCAATAGAAAAATATGGTCCAGTTATAGGAAATACAAAATTCGAATTTACAAAATAGCAATTTTAAACTCTTTTATTTTGGTGTGATTATTTTCAGAAGACACAAGTAACTACTCCAACATGATGACATAAATCATACCATACTCTGTTGATTTTAGAAAAAGCTGTTTATTACACAAAAATCCTTAAATTTCCCAGGAGGAGTTATGCCTGACAATTTGTAATGACATAAACCCCATTTGACTTGACCTGAATCTTAAATTCAAAAAACAAAAAGAGCTAATCTAAGGTTTCAAGAAAAGGAAGTCTAATGAAAGTGGATTAACAGCTCTGACGATTGAAGTATTTTATTTATCAATTGACTGAGGGAATTGAACAGTCAATAGAAGCAGACAATTTAAACCTCAGTCAACCCTAAACCTGAGGGACCAATTCTAGGAGCCAGTGTTATTCAGTTTTAATGCTGTTTCAGTGCCTAATAGCTCTGCTGAGGATGTGAAGTGGTCACTGAACACTGAAGCTGGTGGATTATTATCAGGTTTAGAATTATGGAATGATGGGCTACGGAACTGGTTCCAATGACTTCTTCCTTAGAGATTAATGATCAATAAGGAGTTGAATAAAGATGAGGCTCTAAATTATGAAACTGAAAGTCTTTTACATATTAAAGACTGCATGATTTACTCATGCTATCTACTTCTGCATTATCTGTTCTCCACAATTGCTTACGATACATTTTACCTCCTCTTAGGTGATCTTTTGATAGGCGATTTATATATCTTTCACTCTACAATTTTGAAATGTTCTTATATTTCAGTGGTCAGCCTCAATATTACCTTTGGTGTCTAAATTAAAAATGAATATGTAAAATAAAATATCATCTTCAAATTCCTCCTGAAAAATAAAATAAACTGAGTATGCTTCAGATAACTTATCTCTCAAATTATACAACATATAAATAAAGATCTATGCACCCAGTTCTGTCATTTTTCAACAGAATACAATATATGGAGTTGTTATTAAAAAATTGAACATTTTAAGTCATCAATTATTTATCTTTATCCTTGGGGGTCATACTTCTTAGTTTCCGTTTTGTTGTTGTTGTTGTTGTTGTTTTTTCCTAGTCTTGATTTCAGACCTATTTTCCTTACTTCTGAAATACAGATGATCAACTTATGCTTGAGTTATATCCTGATAAATCCATTATAAACTGAAAACAACCTAAGTCATAAAAGCATTTCCTCCACCTTACTGGGGGAACAGCAGCTTATCAACACAGAAAACAATATATTAAGTATCAGCTGTCCACCCTCATGACCTGTGTGACTGGCAGGGAGGTGTGGTTCACTGTCACCACTCAGCATCACAAGAGAGGATCTTATTGCTTACCGGTAGACCAGGAAAAAGTCAAAACAAGATACGTGAAGTAAATCACATTTCTATCAAATATGAGTGCTTCTGCAATCCTTGTAAAGTGGACCTATCTCAAGTTGGGACTTGCCTACACAGCTCTAAAAGGTCCCTTAAGGAAATTCTAACACCAGTAAGTGATCTCAAGTTCTATTTATATGGAAGGGGTCAGTCTTTAGATCTGTGTTATCTGTTATATCACTTTAGGTTATTACTATTATCTTCAGATACAATTAGTGCTATCCATTATAGAAATTATTGTAAAGCTGACCTCATTAAGATGTGGAATTTGGTTCATAAAAATATACCATAAATTTCAAGGGGGAAGAACTTGAGAAGATATTTTACTTTCAAAGTCACACTCAAAAAATCAATAAAATGGAAACTAATTTACCACATAACCTATCCATTATTCAAAGTTCTCTAGAAGAACAGAACCAAAAGGGTATGTATATTTATGATTATGAAAGTGGATTTATTAGATTGTCTTGCAGAATCATCAACATGATAGTCCTACAGTAGCCAACTGCATACCGGACAGCCTGAAGACACAGTAGCTGCTCAATCCAAGAGACTGGAGCCTTCAAACAAGAGAGGCAAATGCATAGCTCTTGACTGAGACTGAAAACCTGGAATGCCTCTGAAAATTGTCAGTCAGAGTTCACATTGCAAGACTGAAGGAGGGAGCAGAGTTTGATGTCCTTAGAGATGGACGTATCTTCTCAAGAACTGAGCTTGCATCTGCCTACACTTCCTCTTTCTTCCACCTTTTCTTCTATCTAGATACCTAACCTAATGGACCGCTGCCCACACTCAAGGTGGGTCTCCCAAACTCAATCTGCTGTCCCATAGCCAGGCCTCTCTGGAAATGCCCTCATGGACATACCCATAAATCTCTAAATCCTAAACATCTCTTCATCCAATCAAGTTGACAATCCAAATTAAGCATCACAAATATATATTTCCATATATTGTACAGAAAATATGTAGCAACACAATACATCTGAAAACATAGTTAACCTCTAAAAACAGAAATAGAAACAAAATCATTTGATATGTTACAATTACCATGTTGACAAGTTTCAAAAGTCTGTCAATTATAAATTTTATTGAAATTGTTTACCAAATTACAATGCAAAACTATAAATGAAATATGTATTGATAGGATTCCATTAAGAAAACTATTGAACTTGCTAAAAGATCTCATCAGTTGTCTTGTAATTAGAATCTAACTCTTCTACTATAAATATGCCTCCCAAACTTGTTCCTCAACAGACATGTACATGATTAAAACGAATCCACAGCGGCACAAATCTGTAATCCTCGTAGCTCAGGAGGCTGAGGAAGGAGGATCAAGAGTTCAAATTCACCCTTGGAAATTCAGCTTGGCCCTGTCTCTAAATAAAATATTAAAACAAAAAGAGAGCTGGGGATGTGGCTTAGTGGTTAAACACTTCTGGGTTTAATTTCAAGTACAAAAAAATAATCATAACAATTTAGAAAAGTTGCAATAGTTAAAATCTAAAAGAAAATTAAAATATATTTGGACAAAGTTTAGCTGCACATAATGGCATAAAAAATCATTGAGGTTAAAAAACAATTTTCTCATGAATACGTGAAGTGTTTCTTCATTCTGGTTTTTAAAAACATGGAATTGTTGAATTTTATTTTTTAGAGAATCATATGCACTTGATAAGCCTGGGAAATAAAACAAAAGTGTAAAAAATATAAATTCCAGGTAAGAGATCACATCTAGGTGCTTGGAGGGGGATGTAAGTTGAATAGGTACATGGAATACACTACAGACAGATTTTTTTTTATATTAGTACAGTTGATTCATTTTTTTAATGTTAGTACAATTGATTCATTTTATACTTTTTAAAGACATGCTACATATTCTGTTTGAATAATTTTAATATCAAAATTTTTAAAATAATACATTTACCTTTTTGTCAAGAACTCATTTAGTGAAATAAAATTTTGCTCCAAGCAGCCTGGAGAAGACCACCTCAGAGAGATGAAAGCTACAGCATGTTTTCTTTTTTAATTTAGTCCCAGTGTCATGTGGGTTATCCCCCCAGGTGGTGAGCAGTCACGTCTATATCTTTTAAAAGATATATGAGGCATGTATTAATGCCTCTCAATGAAAAAAGCCTTCTGCATTTTTCTCAGTTAAAATTTTATCCATATCATCTATGCACACACCTACACACATCAATCAATTTCCAGTGAGAACTGAGGCTTTGAATTTTGTTATTAAAATCTGTTACTACAACACATAAATACAATGATTGATATTTCATGAATTTCTTCATCTGCGTACTAGCTGTGTATTATTTTATTTTGCTACATGTAATGTACTTTACCTTTTAAATACTTTTTCAGCTGCTAGACATTTATGTTTTGTCTAATCTTACTCCTAAAAATTATTGAAATGATGTCATCTATACATAAATTCATGTATCTGCATACATATATGTATAATTTAACTTATGTATAAATACAAGATGAATTCTTGAAATGTCTATAAATAGAAGAATGTGAGCGTTGAATATCAATAAGATCAATATTGCCTAGCAAAGCCTTCTTCTTTTTGGTGGGGGAATACAGAGGATTGATGTCAGGGACACTCGACCACTGAGCTATATCCCCAGTCTTATTTTGTATTTTATTTAGAGACAGGGTCTCACTGAGTTGCTTAGTGCCTTGCTTTTGCTGAGGCTGGCTTTGAACTTGCAATCCTCCTGCCTCAGCCTCCCAAGCCACTGGGATTACAGGTGTGGGCCAGCATGCCTGGCTAGCAAAGCTTTCTTGAACTAAAATCAAAATCCTTTCTACAGAGGAGGATTCAAGATGGCGGGCTAGAGGAAGGCTGCATTCCTACTTGTTCCATGGATTCCTACTTGCTCGGGATTCAAACAGCAGAAATATGGCTCTCAACAAGATTTTATATTCAAATCACATATAAGAGGTCCCCAGTCGCTGCTGTGGAAACAACTCTGCTGGGCAGGGCTCGGCCGGCAGCGGGCAGCTACCACCGGGAGCGCCAGACCCCGCCGCTGCTTCGGAGTCACCGACCTGGGCCTGCGCCAGCCAGCAAGTCAGTGCGGATCCCCAGCAGCGGCTTCAGAGTCACTGACCAGGCTCCAGCACCAGCCAGCAAGTGAGTGAGGGTCCCCAAGTGAGTGCGGGCCCCCCAGCAGCGGCTTCAGAGTCAGGACTCACTTCGGAGTCACTGACCAGGCCTGGGCACCAGCCAGCAAGTGAATGTGGGTCCCCAAGTGAGTGCGGGTCCCCAGCAGTGGCTTCCAAGTCACTGACCAGGCTCCGGTGCCAGTCCGCAAGTGAGTGCAGGACTCCAGCAGCCCCTGGGAAATCACCATCCCTAGACCAGGTTCAGGCCTGAACCCAGGGCAGCCTCAGCTGTGAACACATACCCACTGAGCCATCTGTCCCCATATCCAGCTCCAAACCCAGGCCTGCACCCTGTTCCTGGTCTAGCCTGAGGCCAGCACCCACGCTGTTGCTGACCATCTAACAAGAGCAGGTTACCTTAGCCCACAAACATTGATTATCCCTGACTTGGAGGCAGTGGGACAGCATCCTTCTTGGGACACAGCATTACCAAGTGCCTGACAGGCATCAGACTACTGACCAACAGGAGGTTTGAATAGTACAATATAATTTTACGGCAGAACTTTCTTCCTCTTTTTTTTTTTTTTGGTCTAAATAGTAATATTACGATTATTCCTAATATACTTACTACACTCCCACGTCTTTCCTATTAATACCCTTATCATTCTATCATGCTCTAATATAGCAGTGTCCTTGGAGATCCATTCTCTTTTCTCATGCTAAAAACTTATTTCCTCTAGTTCCGCTCTCACTATTCCTGACATAGTAACTCTATAGACTCACTTCCTATCTCATTTACATTATATTCTAAACCACTCAGCATTTTCTTTTTCCACTATTTGAAATTGAGGTCCTTATTGTAAACCTATCGATTATGCAGTAGATAATTTGCACTCATTTCTGTATACTATAACGCAGTTTATATCTAAATGGTTCTATATGGTTTAAGGACACATCTTGTTTGTATGGGGTACAGCAAATAATAAACTCTTCAAAGTGAGGTATTGGAAATCTGCAGGGACACTATAAGTCTTTACAGGGAAACTGCAATCCCTCAGACTCGCACTTCTAGAGGGGAACATACACAAGCAACATGAGAAAATACGGGAAGAAAGTGTCCCAAACAAACCTAGATGATATATCAAGAGAACCCAAAGATAGCATGGTAGAAGGAATGACAGAAAGAGAGTTCAGAATGTTCATAATTAAAATGATCCAAGAAGAGAATGATGTAACGAGAGAGCAAATTCAGGCTATGAATAATCAGCTAATAGAGCAATTGCAGGAAGCAAAAAATCATTTCAATAAAGAGATAGAAGTTCTAAGAAAAAAACAAACAGAAATACTTGAAGGAAACAAGGAAATGAAGGAAACAATCAACCAAGTTAAAAACTCAATAGAAAGCATAATCAACAGAATAGATCACCTGGAAGACAGAACCTCAGACAATGAAGACAAAATATTTAATCTTGAAAACAAAGTCGAACAAACAGAGAAGATGGTTAGGAACCATGAACGAAACCTCCAAGAAATATGGGACATCATGAAAAGACCAAATTTAAGAGTTATTGGGATTGAGGAAGGCACAGAGATACAAACCAAGGGAATGGATAATCTGTTCAACGAAATAATATCAGAAAATTTCCCAAATATGACCAATGAGATGGAAAATCAATTACAAGAGGCTTACAGGACACCAAACGCACAGAATTACAACAGATCCACACCAAGGCACATTATAATGAAAATATCTAACATACAAAACAAAGATAGAATTTTAAAAGTGGCGACAGAAAAGCATCAGATTACCTACAGGGGGAAACCAATACAGATATCAG
>JAJEJO010000838.1:366600-388783 GCA_020662805.1 Glaucomys volans
TGCTATAAGAAAAAGAAGGGGGGGTGTCAGAGACAATTAAGCTCATTAATTTTAATTTACATTTACCCTTATTGGTGTCTGTATGTGTTGTATGTGCATGTTTATGTGTGTGTATGTGTGTGTGTGTTCTGGAAGAGAAGAAGGAAGATCATGTTTGACTTGTTTTGGATGACTGAGAAAACAGTACAGAAAAGGAGATATCCTATTTCCTGACACTTAGAATGATTAGAATTTCCAGATGAAAAGGTTATCTTCACTGTTAGGTGAATCTTAATTTTGAAAGTTATGATAAAACATTTCTACATTTATTGTGCTACTGCTTAAAATTGATCAGCTCTCCTTTCTTTTAACCATGTGTTATAAAAATCTCTAATGTCAAAAATAAAAAGACAGGTTCACAAAGGAAAATGGTTACTATAAATCACCAAATCAAGCTTTTTTTTTTTTTTTTTTTTTTTAATGTTGGGGATTGAACCCAGGGCCTTGTGCTTGCCAGGCAAGCACTCTACCAACTGAGCTATATCCCCAGCCCTCAAGCTTTCTTAATAATGAAAAATTAAATATCTACATCTTGTGAAAAAAGAAGACTGTAGACCAGCAAGAGGTTTTTGACCCTGAACTTGAATATAATATCATTGAAGAGTCAAAGTCAATTTTTTTTTTGTTTCCCAATGACCTGCAGTGATCACAAAGAGAAAATTCTAGTTTTCTAAACATTAAAATTTTCAGAAATGAATCACCCACTGTTTTGGTTTGGATGTGAGGTGTTCCTCAAAAACTCAGATGGGTTCAGAGGAGAAATGATTGGGTTGTAGGAGTCTTAACCCAGATCATCCACCATTTGCCCTTTTGTCTCCCTCTTGCCTGCCCATGGCCTGCCTTTCACCCACTGTCTGAGGTCGACCTAATGATGGTACACCAGTAGCCCGCAGACCACCCACAGACCGCCAGCAGATCACCAGCTTCCTGCTGTTACCTGTAAATCCACTGTAACAGTACCTGTATGTTTAGTTATATGTGGCTGCTGCCATGTTGGGACAACAGCCAGGACCTGCAGGAACCCAGCCCAACTGACAGCTCCCCACTTGAACTCAGCACCCGTGCCCTGCACAGCAGCTCCCCATTTGCCATCTTGTTTGGAAGCTAGTGCAGCCATCTTGGATTATCTTGGAAGCAGAAGCTGCCATCTTTGGGTGGGGCAAATCCCATCCTGACACACCTGCTGGAGACTGAAAGCTTATTGTCAGGTACCTCTCGTGCATCAGGCTACTGAAGATTGGAAGGTTTGAATAGTATATGACTGTTTTCCTGTAGATTTTTTTTCTCCTTTTTGAAAATGTGTAAGTTTTTATTTCTTTATTTTTCTTGTTCTACTTTCCTTTTGTTTACCTGTTTCATCAGATTCTCTTTCTCCTTTTTCTCATGCTAACAACCGACTTCTTTTGATTCTGCTTTCACTCTTCTTTATACTCCTTTCTTATCCCATTAACAGTTACATCCTACAACCCTCCCCATCCTCTTTTTCCACCATTAGAAAAGGTATACCTCATTGCAAATCTATTTGTTACACTGTAGATAATAATTGAACTCATCCTCTCTGTATTATTATGACAATAATGCTAACACCTTCATAGGGGCTCTTTGGTTTAGGGCTGCATATTTTCTGAACTGGGTGCTGCTAATATCGATCTCCCCCTTAAAGAAGAGATTTTGAAAACCTATAGGGTCACTATAAGCCTATAGGAGGGAAGCTGCAATACTCCAGATCTTCATTACTAGAGGGGAAGCTATGTGAACAACATGAAAACACAAGGGAATAAAGTGTTCCAAACAAACCAAGATTCTATATCAATAGAATCCAATGATAGCATGATACAAGAAATGTCAGAAAAGGAGTTCAGAACATAATTAAAATGATTCATGGGACCTCATTCCTGCCCCGTGCTGCCTGTGGACTCGGCCACCCATGCTGTGGTTCTCCAGCTTATTTGGAGGCTGGTGCAAACATTCTGAATTACTGCTGAGGGCATGGACATCATCACCAGGAAGGGCAGCCTGCTTGTTGAGAGACTACAGGAAACTGGAAGCCCAGGTACTGCACTCAAGTGGAGATACAGAAGACTGGGAGGCTGTAGTATGAATGACTATGACTATGAATCTTTGAATTTTTTTTTTAATTTTTAACTTTTTATTTCTTCTTTTTTTTTTCTTCTCTCTCTTCTCACTCTATTTTCCTTCTACTACTTTTTCTCTTCTTCCTCTATTTTCCTTCTGTTTACCTGTTTCCTTGGACTCTCATTCTCCCTTCTCTCATGCTAATGATGAGTTCATTGCAAACTAATGGCTATACAGTAGGTAATAACTAATCTTGCCCTATTTGTTTACTGCAAATTTTTAATGCCTTTATAGGGAGTTTTTGATGTAGGACTGCATATTGTTTGTATTGGGTGCTGCTGATATCAATCTTCCCCTCAAAGGAAAGGCATTGGAATCTTGCAGGGTCATAGTAAACCTAAAGAGAAGAAGCTGCAGAACCTCAGTTCTTCACTGGTAGAGGGGAATATACAGAACTAATATGAAAAAACAGGGGAAGAAAGTGTCCCAAGAAAACCAAAATGCTGTTTTGACAGAGTCCAATGACAGCATGGCAGTGGAAATGATAGAAAGGGAGTTAGAATCTACATGATTGAAATGAACCATGAAGCCAAAGATGAGATAAGAGAGCAAATGCAGGCAATGCATGATCACTCCAATAAACTGTTAAAAGAGCAAATGCAGGACTCAAAAGAGAATTTCAATGAAGAGATAGACATTTTGAAAAAAACAAACAGAAATAGTTGAAATGAAAGAAATGATAAACCAAATTAAAAACTCAATAGAAAGTATCACCAACAGAATGGATCTTGCAGAAGACAGAATCTCAGACAATGAACAAAATATTTCATTTTGAAAGTAAAGTTGACCAAACTGAGAACATGGTAAAAAATCATGAACAGAACTTCCAAGAATTATGGGACAATATAAAAAGACCAAATTTAGGAATTATTGGGATTGAGGAAGGCACAGAGATACAGAACAAAGGAATGAGCAAACTATTCAACAAAATAATATCAGAAAATTTCCCAAACCTGAAGAATGAAATGGAAAATCAAATAAAAGAGGCTTAAGGACACCAAATGCAAGAAATTATAACAGATCCACACCAAGAAGCATTATAATGAAAATGTCTCACATACAAAATAAAGATAGAATTTTAAAGGCTCCAAGAGAAAAGTGTAAGATTACATATTGGGAAACCAGAACAGTTATCGGCAGATTTCTCAGCTCAGGCCTTAAAGCAAGAAAGGCCTAGAACAATATATTTCAAGACCTCAAAGAACATGGATGCCAACTAAGAATCTTATACCCAGCAAAACTAACCTTCAGATTTGATGGTGACATAAAATCTTTCCAAGATAAACAAAAGTTGAAAGAATTCACAAATAGAAAACCTGCACTACAGACCATTCTCAACAATATATTTCATGAGGAGGAAGTGAGAAACAACAATACAAGTCAGCAAAGGGAGGAACTACCCTAAAGGAAAGCCAATCAAAGGAAAAACCAAGTCAAGATAAAAACCAGAAAATAAACCTAAATGACCAGGAATACAAATCATGTCTTAGTAACAACCCTGAATATTAATGGCCTAAACTCATTAATCAAAAGATACAGACTGGCAGATTGAAATGAAAAGAAAGAACCAACAATATGCTGTCTTCACGAAACTCATCTCATAAAAAAAAGACATCCACAGACTAAAGGTGAAAGGATGGGGAAAAACATAACATGCACATGGACTCTGTAAAAAAGCAGGTATCTCCATCTTCATATCAGGTAAAGGGACTTCGAACCTAAGTCAGTTAGAAAGCATAAAGAAGGACATTTCATGCTGATTCAGGAAACCATAAAAGAGCAAGACAGAACAATTTTAAATATTTATGCCCCAAACAATGGAGCATCTACTTACATCAAACAAACTCTTCTCCATTTTAAGCATCAAATAGACCAAAACACAATAATAATGGGTGACTATAACACACCACTCTCACCACAGGATAGTTCCTCCAAACAAAAACTGAACAAAGAAGTTATAGAACTAAATAATACAATCAATGATATGGGTTTAACAGACATATATAAAATATTTCATCCATTATTAAGTGAATACACTTTCTTCTCAGCAGCTCATGGATCCTTCTCCAAAATAGACCATATACTATGCCACAAAGAAGCCTTTAATAAATACAAAATAATAGAGATACTACCTTTTATTTTATCAGACCATAATGAAATGTGATTAGAAATCAATGACAAAATAAAAAACAAAAGTACTCCTACATCTGGAGACTAAATAATACTCTACTGAATGATGCAATGATAACAGAAGACATGAAGGAGGAAATAAAAATTCTTAGAGGTAAACAAGAACAATAACACAACATATCAAAATCTCTGGGACACGCTGAAAGCAGTATTAAGAGGAAAGTTCATTCCATTGAGCACATACATTAAAAAAAGAAAAAGTCAACAACTAAATGACCTAACATTACATCTCAAAAAACTCGAAGTCATCTAGAACTAATAAATGAATTCAGCAAACTGGCTGGATATAAAATCAATATGCATAAATCTAATAAATTTCTTTTCATAAATGATGAATCCTCTGAAGGAGAAATTAGGAAAACTATTCCATTCACAATAGCCTCAGGAAAAAAAAATACTAGGAAATCAATCTAACAAAAAAAGACCTCTACCATAAAATCTACAGAACACTAAAGAAAGACATTGAAGAAAACCTTAGAAGACGGAAAGATCTCTCGTGGTCTGGGATAGGCAGAATTAATATTGTCAAAATGACCATTCTACCAAAGGCACTATACAGATTCAATGCAATTCCAATTAAAATTCCAATGACATTCCTCCTAGAAATAGAGAAGGCAATCATGAACTTCATCTGGAAGAATAAGAGACCTCAAATAGCCAAAACAATCCTGAGCAGAAAGAGTGAAGCCTGAGGTATCACAATACCTCACCTTAAACTGTACTACAGAGGAATAGTAACAAAAATGGCATGATACTGGCACCAAAATAGACAGGCAGACTAATGGTACAGAATAGAAAACACAGAGACAAACCCACAAAAATACAGTTACCTCATACTAGACAAAGGAGCCAAAAACATACGATGGAGAAAAGATAGCCTGTTCAACAAATGGTGCTGGGATCACTGGAAATGCATATGTAGTAAAATGAAATTAAACGTCTATCTCTCACCCTGCACAAAACTCAACTCAAAATGGATCAAGGACTTAGAAAGTAAACCAGAGACCCTGCACCAAATAGGAGACAAAATAGGCCCGAATCTTCATCATGTTTGCTTAGGATCAGAATTCTTTAACAAGAATTCCAAAGCACAAGCAATCAAAGCAAGAATCAATAAATGGGATTAACTCAAACTAAAAAGCTTTTTCTCAGCAAAGGAAACAATCAATAATATGAAAAGAGAGCCTATAGAGTGGGAAAATTCTTTTCCACACAAACTTCAGATAGAGCACTAATCTCCAAAATTTATAAAGAACGTACAAAACTTTACACCAAAAATATAAAGAACCCAATCTATAAATGGGCCAAGGATCTGGGCAGACACTTTACAGAAGAGAATAAACAGGCGATCAATAAGTACATGAAAAAGTGTTCAACATCTCTAGTAATTAGAAAAAAGCAAATTAAAACAACTCTAAGAATTCATCTCATTCCGATTTGAATGATTTTTATCAAGAACACAAACAATAATAGATGTTGGCATGGCTGTGGGGGAAAAGGAACACTTTTACATTGCTGGTAGAGTTGGAAATTGCTACAGTCACTCTAGAAGGCAGTGTGGAGATTCCTCAGAAATCTTGGAATGGACCCATATTTTGACCCAGTTATACCACTCCTTGGTTTATACCCAGAGGACTTAAAATTAGCATACTACAGTAACACAGCCACATCAATGTTTATAGTAGCTCAATTCACAATAGTTAGACTGTGGAACCAACCTAGATGCCCTTCAACAGTTGAATAGATAAAGAAACTGTGGTATATATACACAATGGAATACTACTCAGCCATAAAGAAGAATAATATTATGGCATTTGCAGAAAAAAGGATGGTATTGGAGATTATCATGCTAAGTAAAATGAGCCAATCCCAAAAAACAAAGTCCAAATGTTGTTCTTTATAAGCCGATGATGATATGGAATCTGGTTGGGTGTGGTGGGGCGTGAGAGAGGAATGGAGGATCTTTCGATTATGTAGAGGAAAATGAGAGGGGGAGAGGGTAGAGGTATGAAAAATGGTGGAATGAGACAGACATCATTACCCTATTTACATATGTGATTAACAAGAATGATATGAATGTACATCATGCACAACCATAAAAATGAAAATTTGTACCCCATATGTGTACAATGAATCAAAATGAAGTCTGTAGAAATAAAAAATAAAAAAAATTAAAAACATGATTCATGAAGCAAAGAATGAGATAAGAAAGCAAATGCAGGCAATGAATAATAACTCCAATAAACAGTTGAAAGAGCAAATGCAGGAAGCCAAAGATCATTTCAACAAAGACATAGAGATTCTGAAAAAAAAATCAAATAAAAATCCTTGAAATGAAGGAAACAATAAACCAAATAAAACATTCAATGGAAAGCACCACCAACTGACTAGATCATTTGGAAGATAGAACCTCAGACAATGAAGACAAAATATCAAATCTTGAAAATAAAGTTGACCAGGCAGAGAAAATGCTAAGAAATCATGAACAGAAACTCCAAGAACTATGGGATATCATGAAAAGACCAAATTTAAGAATTATTGGGATTGAGGAAGGCACAGAGATACAATCCAAAGAAATGACCAACCTATTCAATGAAATAATATCAGAAAAGTTCCCAAACCTGAAGAATGAAATGGAAAATCAACTACAAGAGGCTTACCAAACACCACATGCACAAAATTACAACAGATCCATACCAAGGTATATTATATTGAAAATGCCTAACATCCAAAATATAAATAGAATTTTGAAGGCTGGGAGAGAAATGCATCAGATTACATATAGGGGGAAAACAATATGGACATAAGTAGATTTCTCATCCCATACCCTAATAGCTAGAAGGGCCAGGAGCAATATATTTCAAACTGGAAGAACATAGTTGCCAGTCAAGTATGTTATACCCAGCAAAACTAACCTTCAGATTTGAAAATGAAATAAAATCTTTCCATGACAAACGAAAGTTAAAAGAATTTACAAACAGAAAGCCTGTGCTACAGAACATTCTCAACATTCTCAACATTCTCAACATTCTCAAAATATTTCATGAGGAGAAAATGAAAACAGCAATGTAAATCAGCAAAAGTGGGAAATACCCAAAAGGAAAAGTCAATCAAAGAGAAACTAAATCAAATTAAAAACCAAAAACAAGCCAAGATGATGGGGAATACAAATCACATCTCAATAATAACTCTGAATGTTAATGGCATAAATTTTTCAATCAAAAAACATAGACTGGCAGATTGCATTAAAAAGAAAGTCCCAACAATACACTGTATTCAAGAGACTCATCTCATAGAAAAAGACATCCATAGACTAAAGGTGAAGAATGGAAAAAAACTGCCATGCACATGGACTCACTAAAAAAGCAGGAGTTTCCATCCTTATACCAGATAAAGTGGACTTCAAGCCAAAGTTAGTCAGAAGGGGTAAAGAAGGGCATTTCATACTGCTTAAGGGAACCAAAAATCAGGTAAACAAAACAATCATAAATATTTATGCGTGAATACACTTTCTTCTTAGCAGCACATGGATTCTTCTCTAAAATAGACCATATATTATGTCACAAAGTAGCTGTTAGTAAATACAAAAAAATAGAGATATTACCTTGTATTCTCTCAGATCATAGTGAAATGAAATTAGAAATCAATGATAAAATAAAAAAAACAGAACTACTCCAACACCTGGAAACTAAATAATATGTTATTGAATGAAGCATGGATAACAGAAAACATCAGGGAAGAGATAAAAAAAATTCTTAGAGGTAAATGAGAATGATGATACAACATATCAAAATATCTGGGACACTATGAAGGCAATATTAAGAGGAAAATTCATTGCATGGAGCACATGCAAGAAAAGAATAAAAAGTCAACAACTAAATGACCTAACGTTATATCTGAAAACCCTAGAAAAATAAGAACAGAACAACACCAAATGTAGTAGTAGGAAATAATTAAAATCAGAGCTGAAATCAATGAATTTGAAACAAAAGAAATAATTCAAAAAATTGACAGAAAGTGGGTTCTTTGAAAAAGTAAAATAGATAAACTCTTAGACACACTAACAAAGAGGAGAGAGAAAACTCAAATTACTAAAATTTGTGATTAAGAAGGAAATATCACAATGGACACCATTGACCTACATAACATAAGTAGAAAGTTTTTTGAAAATCTATACTCCAACAAAATAGAAAATCTCAGACACTGACAAATTTCTAGAGACATATGATCCTCCCAAACTGAACCAGGAGGGCATACACAAATCAGCTTCAAGCAATGAAATAGAAGAAGCCATCAAAAGCCTACCAAACAAGAAAAGCTGGGGACCAGACAGATTCTCCTCAAAGTATTCCATGAAATAGAAAAGAAAGAAATCCTTCCAAATTCATTCTATGAAGCTAATATCATTCTGATAACAAAACAGGCAAAGACGCATCAAGGAAAGAAAACTTTAGAAGAATATCTCTGATGAAATCCTTAACAAAAATCCTTAAAAACATCTGGCAAATCACATACAAAACATATTAAGAAGATAATGCACCACAATCAAGTGGGGTTCATCCTGGGGATGCAAGGTTGGTTCAATGTTCAGAAATCAATAAATATAATTCATCACATCAATAGATTTAAGGTTAAGAATCATATGATTATTTCAATAGATGCAGAGAAAACGTTTGACAAAACACAACACCCTTTCATGCTCAAAGCACTAGAATAGGGATAGTAGGAACATACCTTAACATTGTAAAGGTTATTTATGCTAAGCCTACAGCCAACATTATTCTTAATTGAGAAAAACTGAAAGCAGTCCCTTTAAAAACTGAAACAAGTCAGAGATGCCCTCTTTCACCACTTCTATTCAACATCATCCTTGAAATATTAACCAGACTAATTAGACAGACCAAAGAAATTAAATGGATATGAATAGGAAATGAAGAACTCAAACTATCACTATTTGCAGATGACATGATTTTGTATTTAGAGGATCCAAAAAACTCCACCAGAAAACTTCTAGACCTAATAAATGAATTCAGCAAAATAACAGTATATAAAATCAACACACATAAATCTAATGCATTTCTATTCATAAGCACTGAATCATCTGAAAGAGAAATTAGGAAAAGAACTCCATTAACAACAGTCTAAAAAAAAAATACTTAGGAATCAATCTAACAAAAGATGTAAAAGACCTCTACAATGAAAGCTACAGAATATTAAAGAAAGAAAATTGAAGAAAATCTTAGAAGATGGAAAGTTCTCCCATGTTCTTGAATAGGCAAAATTAATATTATCAAAATGGCCATACTTCCAAAGGCACTATACAGATTTAATGAAATTAAAATTAAAATTCCAATGACATTCCTCAAAGAAATAGGTATAGCAATCATAAAATTTTTCTGGAAGAACAAAAGACCCAGAATAGCCAAAGAAATCCTGGGCAGAAGTAGTGACGCAGGAGGTGTCACAATACCACTTCTTAAACCCTACTATACAGCAATAGTAACAAAAATGGCAAGGTATTGGCACCAAAATAGACTGGTAGACCAATGGTATAGAATAGAAAACATAGAGACAAACCCACATAAGTACAGTTCTCTCATACTAGACAAAGGTGCCAAAAACTACAGTGGAGATAAGATAGCTTTTTCAACAAATGGCGCTGGCAAAACTGAAAATCCACAGGCAAAATGAAAAATCCATAGGTAAAATGAAATTAAATCCGTCTCTCACCTTGTACAAAACTCAATTTGAAATAGATCAATGATCTAGGATTTAGATCTGAGAACCTTCACCAAATGGAAGAAAAAGTTGACCCGAATCTTCATCATGTTGGCTTAGAATCAGAATTCCTTAACAAGACCCCCAGATGCAAGAAATCAAAGCAAGAGTCAATAAATGGGATGGATTCAACTAAAAAGCTTTTTCTCAGCAAAGTAAACAATAATGTGAAAAGAGAGCCTACAGATGGGAGAAAATCTTTTCCACACACCCTTCAGAGAGAACACTTTCACAGATCTCCAAAATTTATAAAGAACTTATAAAACTTTACACAAAAAATACAAAGAACCCAATCAATAAATGGTCTAAGGAAATGGGCAGACTACTCACAGAAGAAGATACACAGGTGATCAACAAATATGTGAAAAAGTATTCATCATCTCTAGTAGTTAGAGAAATACAAATTAAAACACCCTAAGATTTCTTCTAACTCAAATTAGAATGGCTGTTATCAAGAGCACAAGCGATAATAAGTTTTGGCATGGATATAGGGAAAAATGCACACTCATACATTGCTGGTGGGGTTGCAAATTGGTGCAGCCACTCTGGATAATGTATGGAGATTCCTCAGAAAACTTGGAATGGACCCACAATTTGACCCAGCTATCCCACTCCTCAGTTTACACCCAAATGATTTAAAATCTACATAGTACAGTGATACAGCCACATCAATGTTCATAGCTGCTCAATTCACAATAACTAGATTGTGGAACCAACCTAGATGCCCTTCAATTAATGACTGGATAAAGAAACTGTGATATATATATATACATATATATCATATATATATGTATATATACATATATATACACAAACTGTGATATATATATACATATATATATACACACACACACACACACACACACACACAATGAATATTACGCAGCCATAAAGAAGAATAAAATTATGGCATTTGCTGGTAAATGAATGGAGTTGGAGAATGTCATGCCAAGTGGAATAATCCAAGATTAAAAAACCAAAGATGGAATGTTTTCTATAAGTGAATGATGAATAAAAGGGGAGGGGTGACAGCAGGGGCAAGAGAAGAATAGAGGAACTTTGGATGGTATAGAGGAAAATGAGACAGGAGTGGGTGTAGGAAGGAAAGATGGTGGACTGAGATACACATTATTACCTATGTACATGTATGACTGTGAATGGTGTGAATCTACATTGTGTCCAACCATAGAAATGAAATGTTGTACCCCATTTGTGTATGATGAATCAAAATGCAGTCTGTAAAAATAAAAATTTTAAAAAAGTCTTAACCCAATCAGTGAATTAATCCATGTTGGGATTCATTGAAGTGGTAGTTAGTGACTGATGATTCGAGCTGCTTTCCTCTGCCATGCTCTTCCACCATGATGTTCTGCCTCACCTGGAGCCCCATGGAATGGAGCTGGCCTTCTATGGACTAAGACCTCTGAAACCATGAGCCCTCAAATAAACCTTTCTCCTCTATAATTGTGCTTGTCACATCATTTAGTCACAGCAGGAAAAAAGCTCAGTAAAATACCTACATTCATTGAAATATTGTCAATATGTTTCCTAATAAATCCAACAATACCATGTCACCGATTATAGTTTTTTGTAAGCTAGTACAATGGGAAAAAAGAAATAAGAGGAAGATTGTTCCAAAACATCAAGGCGTTTTGCATTTGAAATATCAACAAAAGATTTCTCACCCAATTTAAGATATGTGAGTGAAATCAACTCATACACAGGTGGCTTTATTGTTGCATTAGCATGCTCTCAAAATCTTTAGAGAATTCTTTTGTTCTTGAACATATATTGGTCTAATTCAATTTATGGCATTTCTGATATATATCTGTCTATGCCTCAAGGCTTGGGAACAGTGTTAGTTATTATTGTAATAAAAGCAATATTCATGTTCAGATAAAATTTCTGAGATTTATCCTTTGACACAAATGGGGATTTGTTGGGACAGAATTTTTATTTTACATCTCATAAAATTGCATATATCAAGTAGAGTAATAGAATCTGATGTTAAAATGTTGGAAAATTGTTCAGCTTCAAATATCTTGCTGTATAAGTTCAGTGTTTCTGTTACTGGGAATATAGTTTAATAAGCCATTTTTACAATCAGAGAATTTGTCTTCATCTTCCTAGGCATTTGATCTTCATATTCATTATTTAGAGAAACTTGACCATCCATAGATGAAAGGCTCATAACTCATTCAATTATTTGAAAGATGAAAATTTTTGTGGAATCCGGTGATTGACTCGTCTATTTTTATGCTATGATAGTTCTTTTACATTTTTGTATAAATTTCTCAGGAAAAGAAGTTTATCACCTTTTCTCAAGACTTAAATATAACACTGTATTCCCTGTGCATTTATTCTTATTTTATCTATTCTCCACAACAAAATTTTCAACATGATTATCAATTTTGATAGAAGATCAGGCCAAAGTATGAAAAACTATCAGCTTTGTGGATCTTATACACTTATAATTGGAGGAAAGTTATACCACATGGAAAACTGACCCAAAATATTTGTCTTTATCTTCTGACTATAAAGTTTATCTTCTTATATAAAATTAATTTATATTAATGAATTTTGGATTTAAACACTTGTGAAATTGCATTTCTCAAGTATATTCTATATGTCTATGATATTAATGGTGCACTAGGATTATTATGGGCATTTTAAATTAACACAGGCACTTGTTCTTATTAACTGGACCATTAATAGGCTAATTCATAAATTATTTACAAACAGAAATTAAGCAATGTGTTTTTTCTAATCCAGGAGGCATTAAAAACAATATTTAAACAATTTTAAATGCATCCTTTTTGACTATATCCATGCAAAATAAAGTTCATGTTATATAAAGGAGAAAAAATTTCAAAGGTACCTCAAAATCATTCTTGTAACAAATTCAAACAACTTTGTTCTTCAATCTAGCATCATTGTAAAAGAATGGAAGGCTATTAGTATATTAGCCAATTCAACTAAATTTATAACTTTTAAGGAAAACACCAATACGTGAAAGAAATATCAAAAATGTAACATTTTTCATAAATGTATAATACAAATTTTGACATTGTACTATTTCTTTGAGGAAAATTTCTAGAATTAGATTTGTCACACCCAAAATTAAATTTAAAAATGTTATAATTACTGAAATGAAGTAGTAGATGTCACATGCTTTCCATCGTACATTGGTTTTATCTTCTACTTTTTACTTTTTTCGTAGATTTAAATGAGAAGT
The DNA here is from genome assembly GCA_020662805.1 of Glaucomys volans. Taxonomy (NCBI): domain Eukaryota; kingdom Metazoa; phylum Chordata; class Mammalia; order Rodentia; family Sciuridae; genus Glaucomys; species Glaucomys volans. Next base: position 379,979 of record JAJEJO010000838.1, read on the forward strand.
TCAGAGTTATGCTTTAAACTTAAATTAAAATTGCCATGGTTCCAATGAAAACATGAATTGTAGGACATGTTTATAAGAAGCAAAGTATAGAAAAATTTTAAAGTCATTAATTTGTGGTGCCAAATTACAAATGAGTCACAAAAGGAATCATAAAGTAATAGGTTAATGTATTTATGGAATAATCAGCTTTCATGATGATGAAAACTGCTGTTTCTCATTTTCTCAAGTTTCTCTGGTATATACTGTATTTGAAAGGAATTGCTATCTGCATGTTTTAGCCTGGAAGCCTTGCTGGATTTCTCTTATTGGGTTATGAGCAACTCTCACATCCAGTCACTGGAAAATGCCTCTGCATAGGGAGTCTGAAGGGAACAATTTCCTGCCACATAGTTTTGGCTTTTAGCTTGTTTTGATGGTTTTACTACATCCTAGTGATTGTTGTTCTTTTAGCAAATGAAGCACTCATGAAATCGAAATATCTCAAACTCGTTTTATTTATTTTCATCTTAAACATTTTTTGGAATTAAAACTATGAAAAGTGAAAACAACAAAATATGTATAATTGCACTAAATTTTTGGAATATAAAAGTCTACCAAAAAGACAGTAATTTAGGACTTATTATATAAATATGATTTTACAATTAGGTTTATTGAAGTATTTATAATATTATTCTTCCAAATGTAACAATACGTAATTATTGTAAAAGCACGAATACTAATTTTTATGTTCATTTATTTTCATTAATGTGTCTTTCTCAATTGTCAATAGTGGAATAAAAAATTTAACTATAGGTTATTTTGTAGTTACATTAAATATATTAGTTATTTTTTAAATTGAACATATGCACTAAAATATATAATTGCTAAGGTAGGTAAAAAGATCCCAGCAAAGAGGAAATATCTATTATCTGGTGAATTAATAGCAGTTTCATGTTGATTAACTGTATGTAATTTATCTACTGTTATGTATAACTAAAACCAACCAAAAAATTAAATTAAAAGTAATATAATTTTTTAAATTTTCTAAATAAATCTTTCTTATATTATACAATTAGAGTTATGCCCCTGACTTTGCCAAATGCATTGAAATCATGAATTAATAGATATGATTATTAAAAGAAAAATAATAATATCTCTAAAGAAATCATTTTAGTGTAATCACAGACCCTCTCTAAAATTAAGTAAACTGAGGGACCAGCAAAGCTGAGTGCTTCTCTACATGGCTTTATTTAGTGTTAGTGATTTTTAAGGAAACTCTGTATTATTGCAGAATTTGGAAATTGTCAAATTCTTATAAGTTTTCTATGAAGGAGGGTTTTTTTTGACAACATGGATGAACTTGGAGGGCACTGTGCTGTGCTAAGTGAAATATCAGGAACAGGAGGAACACTTCTGCATGATTCTACTCCTATGAGATACCTGTTAATAGTCAAACTCATAGAAACAAAATAACAATTTCTTGGGGCAGGGTGGGGTGAAGAAATAGGGAGTTGCTTGGTGAGTATAATACTTTAGCAATGCTAGATTAATAACAGAAACCTGTTATACAAAACATTGAGCCTATAATTAAGACTATGCCGTTATGCACTTCACATTTTGTTAACAGGGTAGATCTGGTGTATGCTCTTACCACAAAAACAAGGAGAAAAAAAACAAGAGATATAAGGAAACTGGTTTACAACCTTTACTTTGGTTATGGCAGAGGGCATTGTGGATATTAGTACATTTCCAAATCCATCTAATCTTACATATTGAAACTCTGTGTTTCTTTGTGTATCAATTATACCAGAATAAGATGTGTTTTTTAATTGTTTTTTTGTTATTGTTTTTTGGTTTTCGTTTTTTTGTTTTGTTTTGTTTTGTTTTTTGTGGTACTGGGATTGAACCCATGGCCTTGTGCTTGCGAGGCAGGCACTCTACCAACTGAGCTATATCCCCAGCTCCAATTGTTCTTAATTTTTATAGACTGCATGTTGATTTATGGAAGTGCCATCTTTGGAACTTTGGAAATCATCTGTAAACTGAAATAAAATTGCTAAAGAAAGCATTTGGCTAAGCCAAGCAACACAATCTCAATTCAGACTTTCAGGAATGTGTAAAAGAACCTGTTCAACTTTGAGTTCTTCATTTTAGAGACCTCTTGAAACAAATCCAAATCCAAATCTGAAGGACTTCTTATGGAATGGAACTGTTCTTTTGGATCCAAAGCAAATGCATCTTTGGATTATCATTTCACACATTCACACATACAGGGACATTCAATCAATTTATTCTTTAGGTCATAATATAAGAGGTATAAAATTACAAGACAATGTGAAAATTAAAACATGAGCCAATATCTCTTAGGCAAAGATACTAAAGTTTTAAACAAAATATTAGCCCACAAATCTCACTAACATAAATGTCAAGAATTATATAACATGAAGAAGTGATGTTCATGCCAGGGAGAAAGGGCAGGTTTGATATTGTAGAATCTATCAATGTAATCCTTCATATCAACACACTAAATAAGAAAATTCACTGGTCTGGGGTTGTGGCTCAGTGGCAGAGCACTTGTCTGGCATGTGTGAGACCATGGGTTTGATCCTCAGCACCACACATAAAAAATAAATAAATAAATAAATAAATAAATAAAATAAAGGTTCATAGACAACTAAAAAATATTTTTTAAAAATTATCAAATTCATATCAATCTAGCACAAAATTAAAATTTCAGCAAAAATTTATGATACAAAAATGATATTTAAGGGAATATCAGAGGAAGTACCTTAAACCTGAGTTTTTGAATTGTGCAAAAACCTACAGTTTCAATAATATTTAATGGTAGAAGACAATGGATTCCCATTAAGTGCTGGAGCTAGAGCGTACAATCACTGCATTCTTTTGCAATATATTGCTGGAAGCTCTTGCCAGTGTAACAAGTCATGAGAGAATAAAATTCACAGGTAGAAAACAAGGAGAAAATGAGTTTATTTGTAGAGAAACCCCAGTAAAGATGTACATACCTGAGAAGTGGATTCAGTAAAGTAGGATGTCTCATAATAACACATAAAAATCAGTTCTATTTCTGTACCCCAGCAATGAATATTTTATGGAATTATTCTCTATTTTGAGTGCAACAATGTCTATGAACTTTTGATAGCTGCATGCTTCATAAGAACTTACCATTTGAGGTAATTGAGTGAAGAATACACAGATCTGTGTACTCTCTTACAACCAACTGAATATTTAGAATTGTCTTCAATTAAGAATAATTATCATATAACAAGGTTAAATTAAACCTCTATATCTCAGCCTGCATGAAACTCAACTCAAAGTGGATCAAAGACTTAGGCACTAGATCAGAGACCTGCACCTAATAGAGTTAAGAACAGGCCCAGATTTTCATTGTGTTGGCTTAGGAACTGACTTCCTTAACAAGTATCTAAAGTGCAAGAAGTGAAATCAAGAATCAGTGAATGGGATGGATTCAAACTAAATGTGTATTCTCAGCAAAAGAAGTAATCAAGAATGTGAAGAGAGAGCCTCCAGATTGGGAGAAAATCTCCTACTACCTGTACCTCAGATAGAGCATTAATCTCCAGGATATTTAAAGAACTCAAAAAACTTAACATCAAAAGAGAAAAAACCCAGTCAATAAATGCACTAATGAACTGAACAGACACTTCGCAGAAGAAGAAATACAAATGGTCCAAAAATATATAAAACATATATAAAAAAATGTTTAGACCACTTTTTATCATAGACTTGATAACCCTTCGTATGTGATGAATTCATTCCCAAATAGTGTTATTTTAAAATATAGCTGTGTTTTCAATATACTTTACTCCCACCCATTTTAAAATGTGGTAAATTGGTCAAATGGAAAGGTTCTAGTCTATGAAAAATTCCAAAGTGTATAAGGAGAGTTACAATATGGAACCCGCAATATTCTCCACTTACCTCGAAATTAAGGGTGTGGGAACTAGAAGTATATTCTTGATCCTTTAATGAAGTCTTTCAAATGTGGATTCAGAGATAGAAAAAAAATCAGTATCTGTGGATCATGCACAAATGAAATACTACAAATGATTGTAGCAGTATTCTCTCTTTTTACACTGCGAAATCCATTTATCCTTGTATTTCTGAATGATTAATTGATTCTTAAAACAGTTAAAAACTGAGTAGTTTCTTTTTTCTTAAGAAAATTTCATGTTTTGACAATATCTTTGAATTTTTGCTCTGACAAAAAAATGAAATCTTCTCTTTGTCCTGTAGAGTGGATTTTAATATTTACCATGGTAGAAAAGATACGACAATGTCAAACTTTCCAAGTGTATAATGGCTTTTTTAATAGTCATTTTATATGGACCTCAGCAGATCAAAAGAAATTACCTTCATGATGTCACTTGAATGAGTATGAACAACAGATTTGTGAAATCTGTCAACCTGTTTTCCAATACACACCAGATCTAGATGCTGCCCTTGAGGCTCATGGAGGATATAGATAAAAAAAGAAAGGTATAATCTAGTAAGTGTGACCTATACAAAGTGCTTTAAGTGAGAAAAGCTGACTTTTTTTGGAATAGCCTTTTGATCTTTTTGTCAGAAAAATAGCAAAAATGATTTCAAAGGGAATAATGAATTAAAAAGTCCCTGTATACCTAACTAGTACAAAAGTACCCTGAATTTTTAATATATTGGGATAGTGATGAATGAAAAGAATACTTAATAGTTCAGTCTGATCAGGAAATCATACTTAGCCAATTAATGTGTTATTAGAAAACAAAGACAAAGGCTGGTATCCCTCATCAGAACACAGTATCCTCTGACAGTTAATAGCTTGACAGTTTATGCTGCTAGGGTCACACGTTTAAAGAATTAATCCAGACAGGTTGAGAGCTGAGTGTCTGGATTACTGTGTCAAAGATACCTGTTGTATGCAAACTCACAGGCCAAATAATTTTTAGAGAAGTTGGACTCATTATACCTAAAAAGAAATTAGTTTCATAAACCAAGCTAACAATGCTTCAAAGTTCTGAAACTGAGAATTTCCACATGCTCATTGAGTGTGATTCAGAGAGAGATTTGTAACTAAAGGATGGCCATTGTGGCAGGAGAGAAATATAAATAAATGAGATAGATGAATGTTTCCCAAAGGCTAACACTGCTCTATTACTAAGACTCATTATGCTTTTCTGTTCTTGACCGGTACTGTCACAACCTTACTATATGAACATTATTTATACTATCTCCTATATCTCACTAATGTTCACATTCATCGAGGAAGTAGCTTCAAAATAAAGAGAGAATTATATAAGATCTATGTTCATTTATTTTTGTAACTTTTCATAAAAATTTATGACTGAATGTTCTCTACCTCAGCATTTCCTGCAAAGTAACAACTACAGATAGTTTCTTATTGTACTTACAGGATTTCCATGTAGAAATCTACACATCATTAGATTGTATATAAGATGAAAAGGACTAGTAATATTTGAGAATTGGGTAAATATGCATGAGATTCAGATAAATCCGTTTGGCTAAGAAAATCTAAATATAACTATTCAAACTATCTGTGATAATGTTCCCCAAATTCATTTCATATATGTTCTGGAGGTCAGAACCCTTAAGATGAGACATAACCTCTCAATGAATTTTAAGTGCACAATAGACTATATTTTTCTATATTGCAGCATTGCATAAGAGATTCCAAGACATTACTTATATGTATATCTGAAACTTTATACCTAGTAAATGGAAATTCATCTATTGCTGAGGCTGGCTTTGAACTCTAGATCCTCCTGCCACAGCCTTCTGAGGTGCTGGGATTACAGGAGTGTGCCACCACACCCAGCTTCATATATTCTTTTGACCTTTTTAATGGTTTATTTGGAGAAATTGCTATTCAAGTCTCTTCCCTTTTCTTGTTTGTTTTTGGCAGTACTGGTTCTCAAACCCATGTGCTACACCAGCACTTCACCACTGAGCTATACACACCATACCTTTCCCTTTTTAAAATTGGATTTTATTGGGTCCTTCCTTCCTTTTTGGTTTCTTTTTTTCTTCCTTCATTTTACTGACCTATAGGATTTTCTCAGATATTTGGGATACAGACCCATTATAATATAAATGGATTACTAATATTCTCACCCACTCCAAAGACTGCCTTTCCACTCTGTTGATTGCTTCCTTTGCTGTTCAGAAGTGTTTTAGTCTGAAGTTGTCCCAATTTTCCATCTTTGCTTTTTCTTCTATGCATTTGGGGTTATATCCAGGAAATCATTGTGAAGACCACTGTTATGTTTTTACCCCATAATATATTACATAAATTAGGGAGTTTCAGATATTGTAATTAGGTCTTTCATCTAGTTTGAGCTGGTTTTGTTTACAATAAATATATATTCAATTTCACTATTTTATATTCAGATATCTAGTTTTATTCAACACCATTTACTGAAATGCTACACTTAACCATTGAGTATGAATGGAACCCAGAGTTCATAAAAGCTATATATTTGTAAAAGTCCATATAGTTGGGGGCTTCCTATTCTGTTCCATTGGTCTACATGTCTGTTTTTGTGGCAGCACCATACTGTTTTAATTTTGATATCAGAAATTTGGATGCCTCTGGGTTTTTGTTTACCTCAATATTATTTTGGCTACGTGGTATAATTTGTGGTGCCATAAAATTTTAGAATTTTTTTCTATCTCTGTAAAACAATGTCATTAGGTTTTTACATAGAGATTTCATTGATCTGTGCATTACTCTAACGGTATTAAGTCCTCCAATTCATAGATAAGGATGGAACAGATTATCTTGCAGTTCTCTTTATTTGTGTCTACCTTAATTTCTCACATGAATGTTTTGCTGTGTTTAAGAATGCAAATCTTTTGAAACTTGGATGAATTTATCTCAGCACAGAATTTGCTCTATTTGAAGCTATCATGTTTTAGTCAGCTTGATCTGCTGTAAAAGAAACAGTACCATAAACTGGGTGGCTTAAAAAATAAGCACTTATTCATATGTGACTCATGCAGAATTACAAAAGATGTTGAAATTCTAAAGCAACCAATTTCTGTGTATTTTCTACTCTACTGATCTAGAACTCAACTTATGAGAATAGTAAGGCAAATTGGCAGAAAGGAAAGCCAACATTTATGACGATTAAAACAAATGAAATGGATAAAGAAGAAAAATATGCTGTTACTATGAATAAATGATAATTAAGTACATAAGTTAATCTACACTTAAAGAAACCTGGGAAAGTTGTGATTTATTGGCAATAAAGGACAAGTATGTAAATAAGATATCACTTACAGGCAATTGCTTCTGTAAATTTTCTCTCAAATTGTCTACATCCTAGTTGAGGAAATTAAGTACATGTTCAAAATCTGTCCCAACTGGGGATTCATAGAGCAGAAAATGGACTTGCTCTTTTGTTTCCATATTTGTTATTGTGTTTTCAAAGTGTAAAATTTAACTACTATGGACCAATTAAAATTTAATACTAATTGACTATAGAAAATTAATATTTAATTTTCACTTTGAAAGAATTTACTATGCAAGCATCAACATATCATGAAATACATTTTCACAAAATAGAATAGCCTATACATAGGATATATTAAATGGAATTTCAAAAATAAATAAATAAGAAGAAATATATTTACATAACAAAGTACAGCAAACTGAATTTCATAAAAAATAGCAGCTATGTGATATTTCAAGAGGTAAAACTAAAATAAAATGCCAGCTGAAGATTAGTAAAATGTGGCATATAACAATAAAGCATATAAATGATAAAATCAACAAAGATAAGTAATATAATAATATTAATACTATAATCAATAGCAAATAATTTAAAGGGAAAGTAATCTACCTCAAGTTTAAATGGTCAGACATATTTCTCATTTAATGTAAATAGTATTGACATATATAAATCAAGATACACTTGGGAAAAAACAACAGATTGCCAAAATGTGAACCATAACTATGTATGCTAATGTGCTATTGTTACTATAAAATAGCTACAGCAATCTTGATTGCTTAAAGTGACAGATTATCTTGCAGTTCTCAAGGTGAGATGTTGGAGATGGGTCTCACTGGGACATTGTCAGGGTGTCAGAAGGTTTGTGATTCTTGCCGGAGGCCCCAGGGAAGGCCCATTTGCTTCCTTTTTCTAGCTTCCCATATTCCGTGGTGCTTGGTTGGTCCTTCCTGCCTTATCATCTACAACACCCAGTCGTCTTCCTCCCATTGCCATCTTGTTCTCTATTCCAATTTCCTTCATTCAGTTATAAGGTTCCTTGTTATTAACTGCACCCACCTGTATAATCACAGATAATTCTCCCTATCACAGTTCATTAGCAACTTTAATTCTATCTGCAACCTCAATTGCTTTTGCCATATAAAGTAGTTTCAGGACATTAGGATCTAGATATCTCGGGGGCAGCATTTTCTGCTTCACATCGTAAAACACCCATTTTCCATAAACTTCTAGAATATTTAAATGAAAAAAGTGGTGGTAGAAAGATTTTGAATGACATGCATAATAGGATGTGTCTACAACTCTCATGAGTTTTTGCATCCACTTGTTATTTACTGTTTTTAATATATTGTGTATATAGTATCTAAGAAAAAAGTAAAATTATGAAATGTATAATAATGAGAATGTGATGACCTTCACACAATATTCAAAACAGTAAGATAGAAATGTGGTGTACATGCGCATATGTGTGGGTGCATTACACGTGCACAGATACAAGCAAATAATTTAATTTTTAAACTCTCATCTTAATTATTCTCAGCACATAGATAATTGA
>JAJEJO010000838.1:389183-415464 GCA_020662805.1 Glaucomys volans
TAAATGGAAATTCATCTATTGCTGAGGCTGGCTTTGAACTCTAGATCCTCCTGCCACAGCCTTCTGAGGTGCTGGGATTACAGGAGTGTGCCACCACACCCAGCTTCATATATTCTTTTGACCTTTTTAATGGTTTATTTGGAGAAATTGCTATTCAAGTCTCTTCCCTTTTCTTGTTTGTTTTTGGCAGTACTGGTTCTCAAACCCATGTGCTACACCAGCACTTCACCACTGAGCTATACACACCATACCTTTCCCTTTTTAAAATTGGATTTTATTGGGTCCTTCCTTCCTTTTTGGTTTCTTTTTTTCTTCCTTCATTTTACTGACCTATAGGATTTTCTCAGATATTTGGGATACAGACCCATTATAATATAAATGGATTACTAATATTCTCACCCACTCCAAAGACTGCCTTTCCACTCTGTTGATTGCTTCCTTTGCTGTTCAGAAGTGTTTTAGTCTGAAGTTGTCCCAATTTTCCATCTTTGCTTTTTCTTCTATGCATTTGGGGTTATATCCAGGAAATCATTGTGAAGACCACTGTTATGTTTTTACCCCATAATATATTACATAAATTAGGGAGTTTCAGATATTGTAATTAGGTCTTTCATCTAGTTTGAGCTGGTTTTGTTTACAATAAATATATATTCAATTTCACTATTTTATATTCAGATATCTAGTTTTATTCAACACCATTTACTGAAATGCTACACTTAACCATTGAGTATGAATGGAACCCAGAGTTCATAAAAGCTATATATTTGTAAAAGTCCATATAGTTGGGGGCTTCCTATTCTGTTCCATTGGTCTACATGTCTGTTTTTGTGGCAGCACCATACTGTTTTAATTTTGATATCAGAAATTTGGATGCCTCTGGGTTTTTGTTTACCTCAATATTATTTTGGCTACGTGGTATAATTTGTGGTGCCATAAAATTTTAGAATTTTTTTCTATCTCTGTAAAACAATGTCATTAGGTTTTTACATAGAGATTTCATTGATCTGTGCATTACTCTAACGGTATTAAGTCCTCCAATTCATAGATAAGGATGGAACAGATTATCTTGCAGTTCTCTTTATTTGTGTCTACCTTAATTTCTCACATGAATGTTTTGCTGTGTTTAAGAATGCAAATCTTTTGAAACTTGGATGAATTTATCTCAGCACAGAATTTGCTCTATTTGAAGCTATCATGTTTTAGTCAGCTTGATCTGCTGTAAAAGAAACAGTACCATAAACTGGGTGGCTTAAAAAATAAGCACTTATTCATATGTGACTCATGCAGAATTACAAAAGATGTTGAAATTCTAAAGCAACCAATTTCTGTGTATTTTCTACTCTACTGATCTAGAACTCAACTTATGAGAATAGTAAGGCAAATTGGCAGAAAGGAAAGCCAACATTTATGACAATTAAAACAAATGAAATGGATAAAGAAGAAAAATATGCTGTTACTATGAATAAATGATAATTAAGTACATAAGTTAATCTACACTTAAAGAAACCTGGGAAAGTTGTGATTTATTGGCAATAAAGGACAAGTATGTAAATAAGATATCACTTACAGGCAATTGCTTCTGTAAATTTTCTCTCAAATTGTCTACATCCTAGTTGAGGAAATTAAGTACATGTTCAAAATCTGTCCCAACTGGGGATTCATAGAGCAGAAAATGGACTTGCTCTTTTGTTTCCATATTTGTTATTGTGTTTTCAAAGTGTAAAATTTAACTACTATGGACCAATTAAAATTTAATACTAATTGACTATAGAAAATTAATATTTAATTTTCACTTTGAAAGAATTTACTATGCAAGCATCAACATATCATGAAATAAATTTTCACAAAATAGAATAGCCTATACATAGGATATATTAAATGGAATTTCAAAAATAAATAAATAAGAAGAAATATATTTACATAACAAAGTACAGCAAACTGAATTTCATAAAAAATAGCAGCTATGTGATATTTCAAGAGGTAAAACTAAAATAAAATGCCAGCTGAAGATTAGTAAAATGTGGCATATAACAATAAAGCATATAAATGATAAAATCAACAAAGATAAGTAATATAATAATATTAATATTATAATCAATAGCAAATAATTTAAAGGGAAACTTCAATGGGAAAGTAATAAATGGTCAGACATATTTCTCATTTAATGTAAATAGTATTGACATATATAAATCAAGATACACTTGGGAAAAAACAACAGATTGCCAAAATGTGAACCATAACTATGTATGCTAATGTGCTATTGTTACTATAAAATAGCTACAGCAATCTTGATTGCTTAAAGTGACAGATTATCTTGCAGTTCTCAAGGTGAGATGCTGGAGATGGGTCTCAGTGGGACATTGTCAGGGTGTCAGAAGGTTTGTGATTCTTGCCGGAGGCCCCAGGGAAGGCCCATTTGCTTCCTTTTTCTAGCTTTCCTTTCTCTATTCCGTGGTGCTTGGTTGGTCCTTCCTGCCTTATCATCTACAACACCCAGTCGTCTTCCTCCCATTGCCATCTTGTTCTCTATTCCAATTTCCTTCATTCAGTTATAAGGTTCCTTGTTATTAACTGCACCCACCTGTATAATCACAGATAATTCTCCCTATCACAGTTCATTAGCAACTTTAATTCTATCTGCAACCTCAATTGCTTTTGCCATATAAAGTAGTTTCAGGACATTAGGATCTAGATATCTCGGGGGCAGCATTTTCTGCTTCACATCGTAAAACACCCATTTTCCATAAACTTCTAGAATATTTAAATGAAAAAAGTGGTGGTAGAAAGATTTTGAATGACATGCATAATAGGATGTGTCTACAACTCTCATGAGTTTTTGCATCCACTTGTTATTTACTGTTTTTAATATATTGTGTATATAGTATCTAAGAAAAAAGTAAAATTATGAAATGTATAATAATGAGAATGTGATGACCTTCACACAATATTCAAAACAGTAAGATAGAAATGTGGTGTACATGCGCATATGTGTGGGTGCATTACACGTGCACAGATACAAGCAAATAATTTAATTTTTAAACTCTCATCTTAATTATTCTCAGCACATAGATAATTGAGAAGTAAAATCATGGTTTATTATGGATAAATTCTAGAAAACTTAATTGCAAGTGTATCAGCAAGGCTTGAATGAAAAATTTATACCTCCACAATTATTAAACTAAAAGAAAATACAGATTAAAATAGCAGATCTCAGTGTTTTCCTTTCAAAATCTACAGGTTCCAGTAATAACAATAAAGTAAAATCAAAATGTATGCCAACAGCAATCAAATGATTAAAGTACATAATGACATACTAGATCCTTAAGTAAAGTAATAGCAAAGAAATGGTAAAATATCTCCATGACTGAGCTCTCTCTGAATTTGGGTGTGAGACACTTGATTGACATACAGGACAATTAAAGAGATAATTGAAATTAATAAGTGGAAAATGTAGTTTGTAAGTTTCCTACCAAGAATAGAAAAAGGCAGGTAAGGAGGAAAAGAAGGCAGTGTGGGGAAACAATGTCAAAATTTTATAGTAAGTACTTCTTTTCCCAGTGTTTCACCAGAATCTAGCAAATGGCACAGTTCTAGATGTTATCGGTCAAAGCAATAAGGATCCTAAATTCTTCGAGGTTTATATTTTCAAAGATAAATAAGAAAAGGCAAGGAGGCTTTGGAGAAGAATAAAAAGAATAAAAGTTCTTGAGGGTGTGGACCAGCATGAGATATAAAAATTTCTGGGAATCCATCCTGAATAGGATTCTCATGGGCTTATGAGTATGGTTTCCAGGAGCCTCCTCAGATATTCAAGGTGAAGGCTGGGGAAAGATCATCCAAACTTTTGGCAGAGAAAGGAAAAAGAATTAATGATTTCAAAACATTCCAAAAGCACTCTCTCCTTTAAAAGATCTGGCCTCAAGATTTTATAAGTGCGTAAGCGAACAATGGGGAGGGAAGTACCCAATTTTAGCCCTGTCAGTGTTTGATATAGGGGAAATCTGACTCCAGTCCTCAGGCAGTGTGTGTAGGGGAAGGGAAACACACAACCCAGCACCATCCAGCCTACCTGCTCACAATATGGTGGGAAAACAGGAGAGGAGCAGAAGAAAGATTTAAAGTAATAGCAGCTAAGATTTTCCAAAATTAGTGGCACAAAATAAACCAGGAATTTCCGAGAATACCAACGAAGATAAATACTAAAACTCAGCACCTATACATGTCTTATTCAAACAGCAATAAATTAAAGATGTAGAAGTCTTGAAAGAATATGGCAGTGGAGTTTTGATGATGGAGTGAGCTATGGAGGAGCAAGTATGAGAATTAGATCAGACTTTTGTTTAGAAACCATGAAACATATTTAGTTTTCAAAGGGAAAAAGAAATAAAGAAAGCACAGAATTCTGTTCTAAGTGAACCTATGCTTCAAAAATAAAAAAAGAAATAAAGACTTTCTCAGACAATCAAAATAATTATACTTCACAACCACAAAGGATTTATTCTAGGTATGTGAGCTTACTAGACATCCAAAGAGTAATGTAAGATTTCCCACCAGGTAAAATAAGAAAAATTCATATATTCATAGTAATAGATTCAGAAAAAAAAGTTAAAAAATCCAAGACAAATGTATCATGAAAAAAAAATCTCAGAAAGCTAGGAACACCAAAAATTTGATCTAACTTGAGAAAGAACATGTACAAAAATCCACAGCTAATGTTATGTTTAATTTTGAGAAATTAGACTGCACCCTCTCAGATCAAGATCAATACCAGTAATTCTCTTTTCCCTATTTCAATTCTGCATTATAGCTGATGTCATAGCTAATTCAATAAGTTAAAGAAGTCAAAGAAAAGATACAGTCTGGTTTTTTTGTAATAGGAAGGTGCTCAGGGAAATGCATTGCTAGATAATTTCATTGATGCACAAACATCATTGAGTGCACTTACAAGTGCACTTATAAGTCTAGATGATTCAGTAGTTTATTACACACCTAGTCTATTTAGTATAACCTAACGACCTGTACAGCATGTTATTGTAGTGAATACTCTAGGCAATTGCAACATGATAGTAAGAATTTCTGTACTTAAACATATCTGAATGTACAAAAGATACACTAAAATGTTATAAAACATGAAAAATTGTGTACCTGTAAGAAATATTTACAAGGAATGGAGCTCATAGAAAAGGAAACTGCTCTGGATGAGTCAGTCAGTGAGTGGCCAGTGAATGTGAAAACTGAAGGTATTGCTGTACACTACTTAGACTTTATAAACACTGGACATTTGCACTAAATTTATTTTTTCATTTGGCACCATGGATTGAAGGTAGTTCTTCACCCACACAATGTTCCTACTCTGCTACTAAGTTATACCATCAGCTTCCTCAATTTACTTAGTTTCTTTTTTGACTAATAAATTAACTTTAGCTTACTGTAATATTTTTACTTCATAAATTTTTGAAATTTTAAATCTTTTAATGCTTTTGTAGTAACAGCTTAAATCACAAATACATTATATAAGTACATAAACACATTTTCTTTAATCCTCATTGTACAAAATTATTTGTTTTACAATTATAATTTTGTTATAATTTTCCTTTTTTTGGTAAAAACTAAGGCACAAAAATACAGGTTTTCTTGCAAGCAAGGAATGTACCATAAACATTCCTCTCTATTAATAAATTGCCTTTCAGTGTTGGGGTCCATATTTTCAAACATCTGAGGGATTTGGAGAGGTCTGCAGAAGCTTCTTTACAACCTGCACTGTGAATTTTCTCAAATAATCTCTTTTTCTTTATCTGCAGTTGCCCTGTCTTTTGCCTCTTCTTTAATGTTCCAATGACTCATTAGTCAGTTCTTCGGGAACAACTCTAGGAGCTCCACAATGTCATCCTCATGTACTTTAGCATGAAAGTTGTTTGACATCTCATTCACAGCCTTGTTGCTATATTGCAACCTTCTCATCCTCATCAAATATTTTGAAGTCATGGATAAGCCTCTTTAATGTCTTCTTCCAGATGTCATTCATAAACTCATGCTGACATCACTACAAGACCAAGCAAGGTTCTTGATACAGTCATCGATCTTACAATCTTTCCAGAATTGTATCAGTGTCTTCTCAGTTGCAGAAATAGCCTAGCCAAAGGTTTCCTTCAGCAGTAGACCTTAAAGGCTTCAATCAAAACTTGAAACATTTATTGGATACAAATGTAGTATTTAGAAGAAGCACCACTTCAATGTGGATATACAGATCACTTTGAGGTGGTACAGGAGCATTATCAACAATAAGCAAAGTCATGAAAAGTATGTTATTCTCTGAGGAGCATTTCACCATTTTTCTGGCACAGCAATTCAAAAAGATGTCTTATAAGGTTTGCTGGATCATCCATGACTTGTTCCTGTAGGGCATTAGCAGTATGTAGGCATTGATATGCTTGATGCCCCTGGGATTCTCACTGGGTCAGATAATAAGAGGTTTTTACATGGAGCCTGCAACATTGCTTCGAAGCTGGATAGTTGCTCTGTCTTTAAAAGCTCTTACAACTGGTGTTGACCTGCCTGATTCTGGAACAAAGTCCTGTGAGGCATCCATTTCCAGAATACAGACATTTCATCCCTAAAAAAATCTGCTTGAGCAAGTAATTTTCCTCCACAACCAGCTAGATAAGATTTTCCAAAAATTGTTCAGGCAACTTTATGTCAGAGTCAATTTAGCATTATTTATGAATTTTTGAATTGTTTAAATCATCCAGAGCTAGTAGTAAATTAAGCATTATAGTTGGTTCAAGCTTTTTCTTTCAACAAGTATTTTGCTTCAGATGTGATCATAATGGTACTAAGGGATATATTTCTGTGTGTGGTTTTCAATCCAATCATCAGATGTTTCTCCACATGTGATATAGGTCCTTCTGAAAATGTTGTTAATCTTATTGTCTTTAATGAAGCAGATCTTTGAAAGCCTCTGTCAATTTGTTCTTGTTTTTTAAGTTTGGAGCTATGGTGGTATGGGACATGCCTGAGTGGCAAGTAATAACTATCAGTGATTTTCCACCTGAGTAGTCCTCAATCACTTTCAATTTCATTTCAGAAAGGAAGAAGAAGCGGTTAGAGGATTGACACTACTCTAAACCAAGACTTACTCTAAGGTGACAGAAATCATGGCAGTGATATTGACAAAAGAAGAGATGAATACATTAATTGAAGAAAAGAATAGAGAGCTGGGGAAGTTACCTATACAATAAAGGTTTAGAAAAAGGGGAAATATAATTCAATGGAGAAAGGACATTTTTTTCAACAAATAGTGTTGGAACACCTGGAAATCCAAGTGCAAAAATGCTCCTACTACAAAATATGTAAGAAATTGTCATTTCAAGAAATTTATTCAAGATGCTTATTGAATAAAATGCATATATATATATATCTATTTATTTATTTTTTAGGCATTGACCTGATTGTTTCACAAAAAATAAGTCAGAGTGTATTATAAAACTAAATGTGCCAGGCACAGTAGCTCACATCTATAATCACAGCGGCTCTGGAGGCTGAGATAGCACTGTTGCAAGTTCAAAGCCAGCTTCAGCAATGGCGAGGCCCTAAGCAACTCAGTGAGACCCTGTCTCTAAATAAAATACAAAGTAGGGCTGGGAATGTGGCTCAGTGGTTGAGTGCTCCTGAGTTCAATCTCCAGTACACACACAGAGACACACACACGCACAACAAACACTAAATGTAAAATACAAAAATTATAAAATTTGAAGAAAAGTAACGTTTGGCAACCTTGAGTTTAATGATGACATTTTCAATATGGAACCAAAAGCTCAATTCATGAAACACAAAATTAATAAAATGTATAAAAGCTTTACTCTGTGAAATTCAATGTCAAGAGAAAGAAAAGACAAACTATAGATTAGAAGTAGTATTTTCAAAATAAAAAACTGATAAAGGATAAGCATCCAAACTGTACAGATACTTATAACTCTTGTCCATTAAAAGATACATGGATAAAGAAAAACTGTCCATATGCAAGATGAGGTATTATTATAAGTTTGAAAAGTAGGAAATTCTGTCATTTGCAATGACTTGAGTTAATTTAGAGACATTACACTAAATAAAATAAGCCAGACACAGAGAAGTAAATACCACAAGCTTTACTTGTCTGTGGAATCTAAAACAATTGAGCTCATAGAAGCAGACAGTAGAAGGATGATCACTAGGGGCTCATGGGCTGGGGGTAGAGAGACGGTCAAAGAGCAAAATGTTTTATTTAGGCAAGGCATAAAGATTATTTGCACAGAATGATGAATGTAGTTAATAATAATGTACATTTCAAAATTGCTAAGAATACAATTCGAATGATCTCACTGTAAAAATAAATACTTGAGGTGATAGATATGGTAATTAGTATGATTTAATAATTCCAGATTGTATTCACAAAACATTACATCATTTGGTACACCATAAACATATACAACTATAATTTGTCAATTTATAATAAAATATTTTTTAAAAAGATAAAAACAAAAATATGAAAAGACATCTCAGTGAGATGAAACATAGATGGAAAATAGCATATAAAAGGATGCTCAAAAACAAATGCAATTGGAAAATGGAAATTTAAAACAAATGAGATACCACTACACACTTCTTGTTGCTAAAAAGTAGGCAAGAGCAAATGCTGGTGTGAGTAAGGAACAGGAGGAGCTCCCATCTATTACTTCTGGGAATGATGCAGTCATTTCTGTAGATGGTTTGGCAGTTTCTGACCAAAGCAGGCAATTTGTTAGAGAAAATACATACTAAGCATTTTTAACATTTATATAATAAACTTAAAATCTGCCTTTACAATTGGATAGTATAGGGATCTTTAAAGGAAACAGGGATGGAGTTGTGGTAAACATCTCTATTTCATTCAATTACCTGTAAACCCTATAACATTCTAAAATACTGTCTGTTAAGAAGTACTCTGCTACAATAAAGAGACAATCAGTTGAGTTTCAGAATCTGAATATTAAAAATCCATCTGCTTTGAAATTATAAAAGCAGATTTCATTATATAAATGTTAAAAATACTTAATGTGTATTTTTTTCAAAATTCACCTGCTTCAGAATCCCATAATAAATGAATTTATAAATGGCTAATTTAGATATAATAGAAAAATATAAATTTTATAAGAAAACCAGTTTTTCCTATCCCCATTAAAACAATTATTTGGGGATTATTGGTTTGTAGATTTGCCATCTTTTAGTCTTTCCAGGAGTCTGTATGCTTTGGTTTAATTCACTCTGAAGTTGGATGTTAGATTCTGTGAAACTTAGAGAAAGACAAAAATCTACCTGATTTTTCATCTTTCATGACAGAGAATAGATAGAACAGCATGATGAACAGCCTTCATTCCATATGTTCTATTTAAATCTTGCCAATTTCAATGCTGTAAAAAGTGAAAATAAAAACCAACTACCTATTTTTCATTCTCTATGATTCTGGAGTAAAGGGAAATTACTTTCACATTTGGAGTCAATAAAAAGGTGTAATAAAAAGTTTAATTTAAAGTGAGTCTTAAATAAGACTATTTGAAAAAATAGAAAGAGCACAGAAATCAGAATCAGATGCAGATGCAAGGAGTCTGGTGATGGAAAGCCAAAAGACAATAGGTGGGAAGCTAGGCTGTGAAAAGTTTAAGAAGATTTTATCACTCTGTAGAATGGTGAATTATTTAAACTAGGAGAAAATTATGCAAAATGAAATTCAATGTGGATAATAATGTTAACTTGCACATTTTGATGCTTAAATAAAGAGGGCATAGAGACCAAAACGGTGAGAGGATAATTACGATAATCAAGACAGACATTAAGTTTAAGGATTTGTTAGTTTGGATCTTGCAGGTATAGATTAATACACATTTCTTTTTACATAAATTGCATTTGAGGTTGGTACAGGAAGGCAAGTAGAAATGCCCAGCAGTTAGTAGATTCTGGAAATCAAAAGAATATAAAATGACTGATAAAACTTGGGCAATCTGGAATGAAATGTTATATTTGAATATTATGAAATGAATAGAGATCACCCAGGGTTGTATTGTATTAAAAAGTGAGTATGTGTCGATAGATGAGTGATGAAATCAGATCTTTCTCTTGCTTGCTTTTATTAAATGATCCGGTTTACATGTCTCTATTGGTTTGAAGAAACATACATGACCCTCAACCACAAAGACTATTTCTCAGAAAAATTTGGTTAGGCTCTGAGCTTAATAATAAGATCAAGCCTTGGTTTCATATTTTTAACTATTAATTTCACCTTCTGCCATGGTGTGTTTCACTATTTCTTTGAATCTATAGAATGTGTCAAATTTTGTTGATTATGTTACATAGACAATGCTACACTGCAACACAGCAATCATTATTACAGGAGAATGTTAATTCACATGTATTTCTAATTCAGCTTGTAACACATTTCTTCAAATTATAATCATTCTGTAAAAAACTTTCCACAGAAATCATTGCTTTTTCCTAAGTTTGCTTACGATCTTTTGAGATCATTAACATTTTGATAGCATATTCCTGAACTTGGCATAGATTTGTATCTCTACTTAGTTGACCAATCTTTCAAGTTTATTACATCAAGAAAATTTGAGTGTCTTCATGTTTTTCAGAATAACTTATTTAATTAAACAAAAAGTGATTGCTCAACCACAACGTGTTTTCATTAATACTTTAGGTATTATAAATATTAATTTTTTGAGTGAAGAATCTTTCAATCTGGTTCATATCAATTAACACATCAATTACTACACCAATCCAACTAAGAGTCCCAAGGCTTTGTTTTGTTTGTGTGTTTTGGCTTCCATTTGGCAGCTGCAATTTGTTCATCATGAAATCCATAATGAATATTCAAAACCAGCTCAAGTTAGGCAAATTCGAAATCCTCTTGCATATTTATGACCACTGTGTTAGTAATTTGCTTTTTCCTCTTATAATGTGCTTTATTATCGTATCTAGAAAATGTGTGTATATAATATTACGTGCTACATGTTATACATTGTGGATAGATGTGTAAGCCAGGTTAATATTTCTGTCCAGAGAAAAAGGATATTTATCTCACTCTATCATTTAATTTATATACATTAGTTTTGGTGATATATATACAATGTTAATAAATTTACATTAGAAATTCCACTCTAAAGTTATCTATATTTCATTATTTCTCATACATCTCAAAAACATTTGCTCAAATATCACTTACAAAATGAGATTTAATTTGACCATCCTGTTCAAAAGTACACCCCATTTTCCCCATCAGTAACACTAATATTATTCCCTATTTTCATTTATGTAGCTATAATATTCTATTAGCCTATGCATTTATTTATCAAAATTTTTTCTTCCTAGTGCCAAGAGGGTAGATTTAGAAGGAAAAAGGTCTATTGTTTTCAAATTTAAAAGACACATAAGATACCCAACAAATTTTTTTAATGAACAAATTAATGAAAAGTTAAATTTTCTCAAGGTTTCTCAAATTCTATGAAAGTTTTTGGTGATAATATCAATTCCTAAAGACAAATAAGTTATATTTGTATTCCCTCAATCCCATGTATCCATTCAAAGTTAGAATAGGTTGTTATTATTACATGTTTAACAACTGTGGGAAAATAAACGGTACTATAAGAATAATAAATTATTTTTTGTAGGAGAAGAAAGAGCATCCAGATTGATAGCATCATTGCAGGGGTTTATTCATGGTAAAGTTGCTGCCATGTTCAGAAAGAGCACTAATCACTCACTCAACTGAGGCTATGCAATGCTACCCTGTAATTGAAGGTTTTATGTCCACTTAGCCTGTGCTAACTAGGAAGTAGTGGGGCTCCAGTTTTTTCTGCCCTATTTGTGGAAATAAAGCAATGGGTTAAAAGTATTCTGTCTTACCCAGTTGCCCTTTTCTTGGTCTTTTAGCTAGAAAAAAGTGGCTTCTCTTGCACTAATTTGCGTCTATACCCACTGACATTTCCAGATGCAGGCTTCTAGACATGAGCCAGTTAAGAAAGTATAGGAATCTCCTAATTCAGTTATATCCTGGGTGGAGGTTGTCAGTCAGTAAATTCTGTCTCCAAGGTGCCTTTTTCTCTCCAACTTTCAGAGTTTTCCTTTGTTTTTCATTTTTATTTAGTGTTTTTGATACTTAGCATGTGTTATATAGTCTCTAGCTTTTGGGGTTTTTTTGTTTAGTTTTACATAGTGGGATGAATACAAAGAAAATTGTTTTTATTCTATACCCCTGAAAACTGAGTTAATTCAAAGTTTACTGACTCTTTTCCTCAAAAAAGCATTTACTATCCATTTATAGAAAATGGTATTTCAAATGTATCAAGAAAAGTTCCACAATTGAATGTGTGTCTAAAATTTTTCCTTCATTAACCTTCTCATCAATCACCATAACTTAATGGTATGTTGTATTCATTTCTTTCCAACTAGAATATGCACTTATTTATGGGGAGAGGCATCATGTCTACATAGTTCATCAACTTTGTGACCCCAAAACCAAACATGATGTAGCCATTCAGTAAGAGTTATTGAAGAAATCATTCTGCTTTTAGAAGGACATAAAATGTTTGCACTCAGTCTGCATGCACATTTTTTTTATATTTATATTTCTTCTTTTCTCATTTTTGAGCTTCTCAAATCACTTTAGAGAATTCTTTCCTAAATTTCTAGCTAGAAAACATTTTCTAAACTCTCTAAAGCAGAGCTGTAATTCAGCAGAGTATTTCATGTCAATCCTGGTGACAGTCATTAGGGATCCTCTCCTGCCAGTCTTCCTCCAGCCATCTGCTCTCCACCTCAATCCTTCTCCACACTCACAATTCCACTCAGAGTTACTGGTACTCACAAACTCTCACCCACTGACACCACATCACAGTGGCTCATGCATTCAACTCGGGGACCCCATACCTCACACACCACAGACACTGACATTTGTATTTTTCACACACACTCAAACACATTCTGGTTTACCAGTCTCCCTCAGTTGGACTCCTCTACTCTCCTTCTCTGACTGCCTTCAGTCTCTTTCCTTCTGTAACAGACACACACTTTTCTCTTGCTGTTCCTCCTTCCTCCCAATCACAAAAACTTGTTAAGCCACATTCACACAGCACATCTGTAACCCCCCTCCAATATGCGTCCACCCACACTGTTCATATTCTTGCATGCTGTCTCTCTCACTCTTTCTCTCTCTCACACACACACACATGCACACTGAGGAAAGAAATATACAACATCTAGTCACAACAAAAAAAAAAAAAGAAAAAGGAAAAGAAGAAGCATCAAGTAACAGACTTGCTGTGTATGTGCATGCACATGAATGTATGTATGCAAATATAGTACGGGATATATCAGTGCAGTCGGGCACTGAAGAAGATATGCAATAATTGAATTTGAAAATATATACAATGGGAAAACAGAAGTATTTCATCTATTTTATAAAAATTGCAGAACTTGTATGTATTTTGGAAGAAACCTTTTTTTCTCAAAATGTGTAAATAATCTTTATTTTTTCTCTTTTATTAATGCAGTGATAACAGCAAGAAAATATCCCTACAAAACAAGTCCTAATCTCTTTTTGTCCTTATACATAAAATCCCCAAAATAATAGTTTAAAAAAATCCGTCTGCACATCCTTCATGCTTCTGAATCTCTCCTTAAGCTACTTGAGTCTGATATTTTAGTTTCTACTCCACTGAGATTTTTTTAGCAAAGGCCACCAATAATATTCTTGTTGATAATTCATAACAATTTTCTAATTGATAGTCATCACTCTCAACTTATTAGACCTCATTTGTCTTTGGTACTTTTGACTAACACCTTGATATTCATTGCAAGTCACTGCTTTGATTCTGGTTATGATGTTTTTAAAAATTTTTTCTCTCTTTCAGCAGTTCACTGTAGCCTAAAAATTGATACTCCTGGGGCCCTTTTGCTTCTCAGTTTGTTCATTGCCAATGTATCACTTGTTCTATGCATATGGATTATATTATTTCCTCCACAAAGGCAAACCAAATCATCATTTAAAAACTACCTGGTTATTGATTTTTAGTTTATTTTTAATTTGTTCATAATAATTATCTGTATTTATAGGTTACAATGTGATATTTCAGTGCATGTGTACACTGTGGACTGATTAAATCAGTCTAACCATCACCTTGAAAATGTGTCATCCTTTGTGATCAGAAGATTTTAAAACATCTACTTTAGCTGTTTTGAAATATGTAATATGTTACTATTGACTATGGTCACCTTGCTGTGCAGCAGTAGAACATCAGCACTTAAATCCTTTTAAGAGGAAAATTACCCGCTGTTATGATTTAGAAGTGAGTTGTCTCCCAAAAGCTTATGTGTGAGAACATTCAGGAAAATTTAGAAGTGAAATGATTGTGTTATGAGAACCTTGACCTAATCAGTGTGCTAGGTCACTGGTAGGATTAACTGAGTTGTGACTATAGGCAGGTAGGGTATGACTGGAGGAATTAGGTCATTGGGGGTTGTGCCTTTGGGGTTCATATTTTGTTGTAGTGAAAGGAGCTCTCTCTCTCTCCTTCCTGATGCCATGTTCTGAGCTGTTTGTTCTTCTACATCTTCTGCTGTGGTGTTCTCCCTCACCTTGAGCCCCTGAAAATGGAGTCAGCTGTCTATAGACTAAGACCTTTAAAACCATGAGCCCCCAAATAAACTTTTCCTCCTCTAATTGCTCTTGTCAGTTCTTTGGTCACAGCAGTGAAAAAGATGACAAAAACAAATGGGTACCAAGAGTGGGGTCTTTGCTGTGTGTGACAAATCTGATCATGTGGTCCAGAAGCTTTTGGAGTTTTTTGGAATTTGTGGAAGTAATTTTGGAAAGTTTAGTGATGAAAGCTGGAAAAGTTTTGAATGCTGTTAGTGAACCTTAATGGGCAATTCTGATGGGAGCTTCGGAAGATCAGAATGCCAATAGAACCGCAGACAGTAAAGACTGGGCTCATGAGGTTTCAGAGGACAAGGGCTCTACTGGAAACTGGACTAGAGGTCATTCACATTATATACTGGCTAAGAAGTTCTCTACATTTTGCCTATGTCCTGAGACTTTATGTGAGACTGAATTTAAAGGTGATGGATTAACTAATCTGGCAGAGGAAATTTCAATACAGCACAGCATTCAGGCAGCGGCATGGATACTGCTAGCAACTTTTAGCTGAGTTTATTGAAATAACCAGAAGCAAAAAGCAAAGCAGAAAGATATGAAAAACTTGCAGTTTGGCCATAAACCTGTGAGTAAAACTAGGGCTAAGGAAAATGTGATTATTAAAGACACTATAGCCTCTGAAGAAATGCTAAAGACTTTGCAAAAAGACAATAGCAGCTATAGTCCCTCAATGCTTGGATACTGCTCCAGATGGCAGGAGACCTTGGTGTCAACTAGGTGATGTTGGTTTTGCACAGATGCAGAATGCCAAAGTTAGGGAGCCATGGAGGCTTCCACTGAGATTTCAAAAGAAGGCCTGGGAGGCCAGGAAAAAATGCAGAAGGGTCAGAGTCCTTACAAGCAGCCATTATGGAGTGATGTGTGGAGATGTGAGAAAGAAACCAAAGCTGCCTTAGAGACCCCAAGATTAAGAAATGCCAGTTCTATGGAATGTCTGCCAAAGAAAGCTGCAGGGATTGATCAGAGACAATAAACAGAGAAGCCATGAACCAATGAAGCCACCGAGGCAGAGCTACTCCAGCCTTTTGGAAAGAATATAAGGATACTATGTGCCCCAGAACCTGGACATGGAACTAAGGACTTGTTTGCCCAGTTGGATTTTGATCTCACTTTGGTCCCATTCCTTCTTTCTATAGACTTTTTATTTTTCCCTTGTGGAATAGAAAGGTTTATTCTATAAATTTCCTACACCAAATATATGTAACTTGCCTTTGATTTTTTTTTATTTTTTTTATTTTTTTTATTGAACACAAATGGAGTACAGCTATTGTTTCACTGGTTGTACACAAAGTAGAGTCACACCATCTGTGCGTTCATGCATTTACACAGGGCAATGGTATCTGTCATACACTCTGTTATTAATTTTACCCCCTGCCTTTGATTTTTAAAGGAGCTCATGCTGAGGCTTTGTCTTAAGTCTCAGAGGAGACTTTGGACTTTTGGCAATCCTGGAACTATTAAGATAAGGGGGGCCCTTGTAAATGGACTAAATTTGTTTTGTATTATGAGATGGGCATGAGCTTTGGGGGACAGGAATGGAATGTTATGGTTTAGGTATCAGGTGTCTCCAAAACCTTCATGTGTGAGATAGTACAAAAATATTTAGAGATGAAATGGTTAGATTATGAGAACCATAACTTTCTCAGTGTATTAACCCTCTGATAGGGACTAACTGTTAACTGTAGACAGGTAGGGGGTGGCTGGAGGAGATGGGTCATTGGGAGTGTGCTTTTGGGGTTTATATTTTATTATGGTGAGGGGACTCTCTTTCCCTCTCTGCTTCCTGTTTCCATGTCCTTCCATCTGCTTTCCTCCACCACACTCTTCCAAGATGTTCTGCCTCACATTGGGCCCCAAAGAATAGAGTCAGTCATCTATGGGCTGAAAGCTCTGAACCTGTGAGATCAAAAATACACCTTTCTTCCTCTAAATGTTCTGGTTTGGTCTTTTGGTCATAGCAGTGAAAGAGCTGACTAAAACTTCTAACTAAAACTTTAACTCTTAACTAAAACTTTTCACTGATTGATGAACACCTCCCTTCCCCCAGAAGCCTTCCTTCCCTCAGCCTCTGGTTTTCAGAAGCCCTCTCTCAGCACTTCAACACTGAATTAATTTTCCCTCCTTCCAAATCTAGCATTTCTCAGTAAGTACCAGCAGAAGTCATGAACACCATACCCTGAATTGCCACAACCAGACACCATTCCCCTCTATTCTAAAAGTTAGCCCAATGGGTAAATTTTTCTTCTCAACCTGTCACATCTGCATGCACCTCACTTGGAATAATTTGCCTTATTGATTACAGTAATGTCTTAAATACTTTATTGGCTTTGATCCTAAATGTTTTCAAAAGGTTCATTTTTGTTCTAAAATTTAATTATGCTTATAAAATGCTGTGTATTTGCTTTTATCTACTCTGCTTACTTTACCTCTCCTAAGCTATTTCCCTTCTTACTCTAGATACAGAATTACTTGTAATTTTCCATTCTTTATAAAACATCTTAACTTTAACTCTCTTGTCAAATACTTCTTTTCTTGTCATGGCATATTTTATATATATATACACCAAAATGCAATGCATTTATCCAGTTATCTGGGAATATGTGAAGACATTTCTCAATCTCTGTCTCTCTCTCTCTCTTTTTCTCTCTCTCATTCTCTCTTTCTCTCTCATACACACACAAACACACCCACATAAACACACACCATGCACATATATGTGTAGACATATACATAAACACATAATAAAACTGCAGTAGTTATTACTATACAAGATATAGCATGAGATAAGGAAATTCTCATTGAAAACAGTCATAATTTTAAGTCGAAGGATTTTTTTATTTTTATTCTTTTTTCTATTAGTCATAAAAAAGAATGAAATACAGTAGTGTATATTATGATGTATATAAGATAGACATAAATTAACTACCAAAGCTTTGTAGTTTCTTCTACTGACACATGAGTAATTTTCCTCCTGAATTCTCTTGAAGAAAGTCTTTATTTTATAATAGCAAAACAACAGTGAATTTTATAAGATGTTAATTACAATGATGCCTCCTGAGAGGCAGTGTCATAAGGTCTATGTGTAACCCAGGAAAATGTTGTTGGGACAAATCCTTGGTCAGCTGTAAACAAAAAAGCTAGATTACTTTTCTCACATTTGTCAACAAAAGAAATGTCATATGAATGAATTATTTAAATTTGGCAAATAAAACAATTGCTAGAAGAAAACACATGATTTCAAAAGAAGCAGTTATTGTTTTTTAATATTATACATATTTAATGTGATATAGCTAAAATACAAAACAAAATATGGTAAAACATAAACTAATATTACAAAAAGAAAGTGCACAAAGGATTATTTTATTGCATGACAATTTGTGTGATTAATATTTAGCAATCAATAAGAATTTAATAAGTGAAATACATATAAATAAGTTATAAAAAAAGAAATACATATATAAAAACAGGAACAATGCTCATTTTCACATATATTTAAAAAAATGAACCTAAACTAAAACATCAACATGTTTGTCATTAGCAATTTCTGGTGCTGTTGGGAAAATGAATTGGAGAAACTTTTAAAAATGTTTTTATTAGTGCATCATACTTATACATAATATTGGGTTTGTTTTGACATATTAATTAATACATTTAATATAATTTGCTTGATATAAGTCCCAGTAATTACACTTTCCCTCCTATTGTTCAACCCCCTTGATACCCTTCCTATATTCTACAGGTCTTCCTTTTATTTATTTACTTTTTACATTTGTGCTTTATCAATATACACAAATATGAAATTCACTGTGTTATATTCATAAATATATATAGCATGATTTGGTCAAATTAATTCCACAGTTCCTCCCTTTTCCCATTTCTCCTCCCTCCCCATCTATCTGCTTTCTATACGCCACCAATTCCCTTTCTATTTTCATGTGATTCTCCCCTTTCTTTTTCTTGTTTTGTTCTAGCTTCCTCATGAGAAAAAAATGTGATCATTTACTTTCTAAGTCTGATTTATTTCACTTCACATGTCCTCCAATTTCATTCATTTACCAGCAAATGTAATAGTTTCACTTCTCTTCATAGCTGGATAAAACTCTGCTATACATACATACTACATTTTCTTTATTTTTTCATCTGTTAGGCACCTAGGATAGTTCCATAGTTTCACTATTGTGAATTGCTACAAACATTGATGTGGCTGCACCACTGCAGAATGCTGATTTTAAATTCTTTGGGTGTAAATCAAGAAGTGAGATAGCTGGGTCAAATGGTGGTTTCATTCCAAGATTTCTGAAGAATCTCCATACTGTTTTTCAGAGTGGTTTCACCATTTTGCAGTTCTACCAGCAACGTATGAGTGTACCTTTTCCCCCACATCCTCACCAACACTTGTTATTGCTTGTATTCTTGATAATTGCCATTTTGATTGGAGTGAGAGAAAATCTTAGTTTTGATTTGAATTTCTCTAATTACTAGAGATGATGAACATTTTTTCACATGTTTGTTGATCGCCTGTATTTCTTCTATGAAGTGTCTGTTCAGTTCCTTGGCCCATTTATTGATTGGGTTATTTGTTTTTTGGTGTTAAGTTTGTTGAGTTCTTTATATATCCTGGTAATTAGTGCTCTATCTGAGGAGCATGTGGTAAAGGTTCTCTCCCATTCTGTAGGCTCTCTCTTCACATTATTGACTATTTCCTTTGTTGTCTGGCGGGGGGAATAAAAAAAAATCATAGAGCTAAATGAGAACAATGATACAACATATCAAACTATGAAAGCAGTACTAAGAGGAAAATTCATTGCCTGGAGCGCATTCAACAAAAGAATGAAAAGTGAACAAATAAACAACCTCACATTACAGGTCAAAGCTCTAGAAAAAGAACAGATTAACACCAAAAGGAGTTGAAGACAGGAAATAATTAAAATCAGAGCTGAAATCAATTAAATAGGTCCTGGATTTTGTCAAAAGTTTTTTCTGTTTCTGTTGAAATGATCATGTGATTCTCATCCTTAATTGTGGTGAATTACATTTATTGATTTGTGTATGTTTAGCCAAACTTGCATCACTAGGATAAAACCCACTTGATCATGTAGTCCTATCTTCTTAAGGTGCTTTTGAACATGTTTTACCAATATTTGATTAGTGATTTTTGTATCTATGTTCATTAGGGATATTGTACTATAGTTTTCTCTCTTTGCCAGGGTGTCACTAGCTTCCTAGAATAAATTTAGGAGGGTCCTGCCTTCTAGTTCATGGAATAATTTGAAGAGAATTGGTGCTATTTCTTCTTTGAAAATATCATAGAACTCAGCTGAGAATCCATCTGGTCCTCAGCTTTTAATTGCTGGAAGTTTTTTTGTTTTTGTTTTCATTACTACTTTAATCTAAGTGCTTATTATTATTCTATTTTTGTTTCTTATATCCTCATGTTTCAATTTGTATAGGTCAGATGCATCTAGAAATTTGTCAGTGTGCTTCAGTTTTCCAATTTATTGGAATATAAATTTTCAAAATATTTTCTAATGATTGTCTTGATTTCAGGAGTGTGTGTAGTGATATCTTCTTTTTCATCTCTGATTTGGGTCTCCTCTCTCTTTTACTTCGTTTTGCTAAAGGTTTATTAATCTTGTCTATCTTTTCAAAGAACTAATTCTTTGTTGCAATGATCCTTTATATTTTTTTCTCAATTTCATAAATTCATCTCTGATCTTAATTTTCTGTCTTCTATTGACTTTGCAATTTGTTTGCTCTTCTTTATCTAAGGATTTGAAGTTTATATTAGATCATTTAGTTGGGAACCTTCTATTTTTTATGTAGTCACTTCTATGACTAATATTATTTCTGATTTCTTCCAAGAATAGATAAGACTTCATATCAATTCTTCATCTCAAGAAACGATTTCATCATTTTCTGTCTTTATTTTTCTGTTAGCTATTTTAAGACTTTTCTGAAGTTTAAGAAATGAAAATGAAATACTGGAAAACATACTATATTTGTGCTTTATGATAGCAAGCAATGTTTAAATAATAAAAATGTTAAGTTATTATAAATAAAATATCTGAAAATTGTGTTCAAGCACTAAACTTGTACATTTGAAGACTAAAAGCATCTCAGAGGGTTTCTTTGCTTCTTAATCTGTCTGTGGAATTTGAAGTTACAGAGAATGATAGTTAACAGAGCCTAGAAATCACAGTTGTATGTGTGGAGGGAAAACACATCTTGAAGCATTTTAACATTTTATTTCATCTCATTTTGATAGTTGTAACAAATGCTATTTGGTTGAAGTTTATTCTGAATTGCCCTTATCTCTTCTTTCAAAAAGCAGAACACTGGTGTGTTATCCATGTAATTTATGAGCAATAACAGGTACTGTTGTTCCAATAAAATATTTCTGCAGGATTTCCATCCTAGAGTATGCATTTGAAGATATTACAAACTGTATTTCATGCATATATTTGAAAAGCTCAGGATAACAATATGTGTCTGTGAACTAAGCACACTGAGATTTTCTTTCCATTCACCCTGCACAAAAGTCAACTGAAAGAGAACCAAAGATCTAGGAATTAATTAGGCCAGAAACTTCACAACTGATAGAAGAAAACATGGGCTCAACACTAACATATTGGCACAGGCACCAACTTCCTTAACAAGACTTCTGAAGTTCAAGAAATTAAACCAAGAATCTATACCTGGGATGGCATCAAATTAAAAACTTCTGCAGAGCAAAGGAAACAGGACTATGAAGAGAGAGCCTACAGACTGGGAGATTTTTGCCAGTTTCTCCTCTTATAGCAGATTAAGATTCAGAATATATAAGGAACTCAAAAAAGCTAACCTTAAAATAACAAATAACCCCATCAATAAATGGGCAAAAGAACTGAAGAGACTTCTAAAAAGAAAAAAAAAATTAACATGATCAACCAATATGTAAAAGTTTTGGGATTAGCAAGATGGTGGACTAGAGGGAGGCTGCATTCCTTGTTCCTTTAATTCTCAGGAATCAAGTAGAGAAAATATTGTTTCTCTATGAGGCAGCCAGGCTACCCACCAATCCTCTGCTGTTTACTCCACATTCACCAAAGCAATCACCTTCAGCCTGCCTTTTGAGCACTGCCTACCATCTGCCATTTTTCTGTTTGCCTGCCTCTTGCTTGCCCATCTTCGGCCTCTCACTTACCCTTGCCCATCTTTCACCTATCCATGGCCCACCACCCAAGGTCCTCCTAATGATCATCTGCCGTTAGCCTACAGATCAACCTTGCAGATCTCCCACTGTCCACTGCCACCTGGAAGTCCATTGCCACATCTCCCACAGATTTGTTTATACACAGCTACTGCCATCTTGGTACATAGGCCAGGGCCTGCAGACATGCTGGGGTACCTGTGGGTCTGGTTGCACCTGAAGTCTTTCTGCTCAGTTTGGTAGTGGCTGCCGTCTGGCTGCCTCTTTGTGTGAGGGCATCCCTGGTGGTCTCTCTGCAAGCTGAAAGAACAGTGAGATCTTGGAACTGTGGCAAAGCAGAGCCTGGGGAAGCTGCCACCCAGGTGCATCAGATTTCAGCTATGTTTGCATGGGTCAGTCTGTGTCTGGCAAGCCTGTGGAAAGTCAGAGACTAGGGGCAGTTTCCCAGGGGTGGGGCACAGGTTGAAGAAATTGGAGAAAACCAGGCTCTCTCCAGCTCAGTGAGTCCTGGAGTGTACAGGGATGAAAGGGGCTGGCTACAATGGGTGGAAAGACTGAAAGAGGATGTGAGGGCATCTTGATTTCAGCTTGCCCACCCAACTGTTCCAGCACCCACTGAACTGAAGCTAACATCGAACTTCAGACAACTCCACCTATTGGTGGAGAAAGGAAGCTGAGAAAATTTTTGAAAGACAATGGAAGCAATTGATTAATTTTCCATTGATACTTTCCATTTTTGATTCTTTTTGCTTTTTGCTCTCTCACACCTCTACCATCTTTGAATCCAAACATTTTTCATGCATCAATTTATTGAGGAATGGGATGTCTGAATAGTATATATTAGTTTTGTTGTGTATCCTTTTATTTAAAAAAAAAAAATCTGTGTACATTTTTTTCTCTCACCTCACTTGTCTCCCTGGATTCTCTTTCTCACTTCTCTCATATTAACAGCTAACCTCTATTAAGTCCTCCTTTGCTCTTACTATAAATTTTTACCTCTTTCTTCTCTCCTCCCTCATAAACACCACATCTTACACTACTTCTGTTCCCTCATTGTCCATTATGTGAAATAGTAAATCCTTTTAGCAAACTTACTCTTCATATTGTAAACAATAATTGAAGGCATCATTTCTGTTTATTGAAACAAAACTGTAGACACCTTAAGAGGAGTTATTTGGTTTAAGATTGTATACTGTTTGCATTGGATGCTATTAATATTGGTCTCACCTTTAAAGATGAGGTACCAGAAGCTTTCAGGAATACTACAAGACTACTGGGTATAAACTGTACTGCCTTAGATCCATACTGCTAGATGGGAAGACACACAAACAACATGAAAAAATAAGGGAACAAAACACCCTAACAAAGCAAGATGTTCCAACAATAAAATCCATAGACAACAAAGTAGTAGAAATGTCAGAAAAGGAGTTTAAAAAATAGTTAGATTGATCTTTGAAATAAAGGATGGTATCAGAGAAAAAATACAGTGAAAGATTGCTTCAATAAAAAGGTGGAGATTATAAAAAGGAATCAAGCAAAAATCCTCAAAAGGAAGGAAACAATAAACCAAGTTAAAAATTCAATGGAGAGTATCAGTAACAGATTAGACCACGTAGAAGACAAGACCTCAGACAATGAAGACAAAATATATACTCTTCAAAATAAAGTCCACTGCACAGAGAAGATGGTAAGAAACCATGAACAGAATTTCCAAGAAATATGGTATAATATCAAAAGACCAAATTTAAGATTTATCAGAGTAGATGAAAGCGTGGAGATAGAAACCAAAAGGAATGCACAAATTTTTCAATGACATGATATCATAAAATTTCCCACATCTAAACAATGAAATGGAAAATCAACTACAACAGGCTTATTGGACCCCAAATGTACAAAATTAGAGTAGACTCACACCAAGGCACATTATAATGAGAATAACTAACATACAGAATAAGGATAAAATTTTAAAGGCTGTGAGAGAAAAATAATCAAGTTACATATAAGGGGAAACCAATTCGGATTTTAGCTGATTTCTCAACCTAGACTTTCAATGCCAGGAGGTCCTGGAATAACATATATCAAGCTCTGAAAGAAAATGGATGCCAACTGAGAATTTTATATCCAGCAAAATAAGCTTCAGATTTGAAGATGAAATTAAAATCGTCCATGGTAAACAAAAGGTCTTTTCATTGATCAATTCTGATCATCAGAATTTAATGAATGACTAATGTGTGAACTGTCCCATACTAAATATCATCAGTGCTAGAGTGCACAACGCAGTTGTGTCCATGTTTGCATATGTAGGTGTGTCATAGCACATGTGTGGATAGGTCTAGGTCTTGAAATATCGACTATAGTACAAGGAAATAGTAATGCTGATAGGAAAATCAAGTCTAAGTAATTATTTTTTCATATCTATAAAATATATATAATAACATATATATAACATATATATAATAACATATATAATATATATAATAACATATATAATAACATATATATAATATATAATATATAATAACATATATATAATAACATATATAATAACATATAATAACATATAATTAGTTATATGAATAACTAATGTTAATTAATTTCATTTTTTTTTCTTTTCTCATACTATGGAGGGATAGGTTGACTTTTTGAGGGGCACTCTATTTCCTAACCCTTCTTGTAGGTGACGGTTTCTGATTTTTCTAAATCTTTCTTGTTAGTATTTCAAATTTGTATTGGAATGGTATTTCTGAATCATAAACATTAGTTTCATTCTGATTCTTTCATATTTGGATTGGGTCATTATGGGCCCTGTGGATTGGATTAACATTATAAAGATACCACTCAAAATATTGTACACATTTCCCTCAAAACAAGATTTTGCACAAAATTTCAGATATTTTTCAAGCTCTTTGAACTTTTTCCTTGAAGCATTGATAATTTCAGGAGAACTATGTTATAAAAGTCTATATGTATTTTTATCAAGAAACAAAGTTTCAACTTCAAATTCTAGGGTAGGAGATGCTGAATTCAGTTAATGCACATAACTCCATTTCCTTCTTTTTCTGGATAATATACTTCCATACCTACCCAGGCATATTTAGTATTTTATGTACAGAAATTTAGTGCTCAGTTTATTTCTAATTACTGGTAAAGAAAAATGAGATAAGAGAAAAGGTGTCTTCCAGCAATTTCTTTTGATTCAGAAGCAATATACTTCATAAAATCCTTGATGCCACCAATCAACTCAATCTATACTGCTCCTGGTAAATCTTTTAAAATATATTTCTAGAATAAAATGTACTTTCTTATTAATTTATCTCCAGGCTACTGTTAATGGTGTTTAAGCCAATTTCTAAATTGAAAAAATTTAGAAAGGATCAACTGTTGTGAGTATATATCTAAATTTGTGTGTACATATACTAGGTTTCATAATTGTAGAATTATAACAAGAAATATTAACACTAAGCAGAAGTCTTTAAACAAATACTAAAACCATTTCCAGTGCTCATTGCAAGTCACAATGGGTGGCTCCACAGGGGATTCTAGGAAATTTAGGCATTTGATAGAGAAATGAATTTTATAATAGCATTAACAGTAGGGGGCTGCCTGTATCTTTATTTATAAGAAAGAATAACTGTTACAACTGTCTAACTGTTTGGAATTTTGACAGAGAAGTAATTTTGCTGATGCAGTTTTTTTCTTCAGCTCCAGCATGAGAGGAAAAGGCATTGGTTGGTAGCTTTCATGAAAAGGTGATTTATCCACTGTCATCAGTAGATTCTATCACAGTGACAGCACCCAAAAGGGGGACCCCCCACACACATACCTTTTACAATTATTCCAAATTGTATAGGTACAAAATATCTTTTATTGATGTATTTTTATTAAACAAGGAAGATGAAAGGTATACTCCAATCTAGAAATCCTTTAGTGTAGACACAATACTAATAGAGGTTATCCAAAGTAAGCTTTGGAGGAAAATGTGTTTAAAGTGTTTTATGAGTTTTATCAAAATCACATAAACATACGATGAATAACAAATAATGTCCTCTGTATATATCAATAGTTATAATATCCTTACTCATTTCATATAATTGACAATATTCAGAAAAATTTTCTTAAGACCTCAACCAAATTGTTCTTACAAGAAATACAAATTCCATGTGCTAATGTAACCTAGAAATAATGCACATTTCTTTGATAAACTTAAAATGAGGAAATTCCATACTTCATATTTTTCCATGGACTTTATAAGTTTTTCAATCTTCTGTTCAAAATCATTTTCATTTTGTATTGTCCTTGTGTCTAACTAACCAATACTAGATAATTTTTTTTTTTTTATTCTTTTATTTACTTATTGATTCATTGAA